>JAGDQP010024459.1:329-27944 GCA_022664845.1 Lepisma saccharinum | reverse complement strand
TTCATATTCGTAATCAACTGACGTAGTTGCATTTGAAAAACATATAATTTTATATTGGTTGGCAACACTGTTTGCCCCATTACAGTGATTTTAATCTCCATATATCAGCACATGTACTGACTAAATATATGTGCAAACTGTATTTGACCTGGTTGACCCGTTTCGAACATATTACTCCATCTTAGGTGACCTCCTTATGCCTGTCCTCGTCCATTTTCGTTTTATGTTTTAGGACCCTTATACTTTGTATTAGCCGCTACGATTTTGCACACGTTGTTTTCTCCCTACTATCGTTCCATATGCAAACTTTCAGGGGTGGTTTCGATATGAGGGATGGGAATGTTCCCTTGTCAGAAGATTGAAAACAAGACAAGGAGAATATATACACACTACTTAATACACAAATTACACTAGCGTCTCAACATAGAAAGTCCTATTTTCGAAAGTCTGAAAGAAACTATTTAATCGCGTGTGCAATCAAAAATACACCCTACCTGACTTACCTAACCTCCACGTGCCCTTGGTCACTAATTTTATTATTATTTTTTTAATGATCAGTGGCGGCCTTAGATAAGGGCGAACCGCGCAGGGCCCCGCGCTCACAGAGGCCCGCGCTACGACTATTAATTAGGTAGCTTTGCTTGCGTGAGCACCTGGAGTCACGTAAAATACTGCAGTTGTAGTTTTTTTTTAATCAAATACTAATAAACGACCGATATTAGTGTTTGTTTACTGTGTTTTGTTTCCTTTCAAATTGATATTTATTAATCATAGTTGATTGAGTGGATGCCACGTTTCAGGAGTTCTTCCATTTGTGTGTGTATTAAAATAGGTGCGTAGTAAGAAATCGGGCTGTGAAATCTACCCGAACAATTATAGGCTATCGCACTGGGAATAATAGCCATGATTCCCGTTACTGTTGCTTCTGCCAGAGGAGATTTTCTAAGCTGAAGCTCATCAAGACACATCTAAGGAACACCATGACTCACGACCGGATGTCTCCTCTCGCTCTTATATCTACAGAAAACGACGTTGCATCAACTCTAGATTATAGCGATTTGATTGAAGATTTTGCAACAAGAAAATCAAAGAATTAGCCTTTAACTACTATAGAAATACTTGTCTTACTATTGTAAAGCTGTACTTGTTTATTTTGTTAAAGGTAATTTTCGGATTCCTAATTATACGATATTGTATTTCATTATATCGACGATGACTTTATTTCTTGTAAATCAATACCTCAATTCGAGATATAAACATTCTTCGAGATCACATTCATACGGAGTCAGGCTTTGCTTAAAAAAAAAAGCTTATTTTTTGCACACACACACACACACATTTGTATGTATATACAGTTGTATATATATATCTGGCTTTGGTTATTGTGATTACGTTGTGACCCCGTAAAGAGTCATTGTCCAGAGCCCCGCAAAGGCTAGGGCCGCCTTTGTCCACACCAGGATTCGATCCCGGGTTCTCCGTATTAGCTTTTCTACATGCTAGCAATACGCCAAGTAGCAATTCGAAATCAGCCGCTTGTAAGTCCTATTTATGGTAAAGGAACAATGGGCTTGCGCGAAAATGGCTCCGCCTTAATAGGGCTTTCTGTATTGAGATATTACTCAAATTACTATAGGTGTTGGCAAAATGCATTACAATAAGTTTAAATCAAACATAACTAAGCAGAACATAAATTTGTTATTGGTATGTCTCAACCAATTTCCAAGTTAGGGCTGATTTTCAAACACGCTTGCGTTGCTTGCAATTTGTGTGAATAGCCCATTGAAACACATGATGTTTCGTGGTGTAGTTTCATTACGTGGCGTAATACGTGTTTCAATTGGCTATTCACCCAAATCGCAAGTAACGCAAGCTTTCATGAAAATGAGCCTTTACTGTTATCAATGTTCACAGCGTTGCCAGATACTGACAACTATTATTATGTTCAATAGCTTTGTGAGATAAAACCTTAAAATTCTGTGTTGATAAAATTTTAAATGACCTAATGTGCTGAACACAGGGATATGAAAATTGTTATTATATATGTTGATCATGTATTTTTTCTCCAGGCACATTGAAGCAAACCCTTGAAGCAATACTGAAAAATAAATTGTGAATTATATACCGTTTTTTTTTTTTTTTTTTCAAAATATAACATCGATGGAAACATTTGAAGGGTACTGGGAAAGAAATATCAAAGACACAGTTTAGAGCAGTGGCGGATATCCAATTCTGCCACTTGTAGGCAGCCCAAAATTTTCCGCTTCCTGTTTTTTTTTCCTTCAATATGTACTCTGAGCTCAAAAACTACTTGAAACGAGTTATCGATAATCTTCGAGAATGTGATTTTTTGTGTCTCTACTTGATTGATTAGAAATAAATGAATAATGAAAAGTAAATAAATAGTACCTGCCGGTACTACCGAATGGCCTTAGCTCAGTAGAACGTTCACTTAGCAATCAGAAGGTCCTGCGAACGATAACAGCGATAGCCTACTCTAACTGAAGTTTTACAGTTTTTCCTCCTTATCCATATCAGGTAAATGCCAGGATATTACCTACAAACTAGGCCCTCAGCAACTACCGAACGTCTTCTCCTCCACCCTATCCCGGCCTAAGCCTGAAATGCCTAATGGCCATAAATTATTTCAACCTGCCGGTACTAATTTAATACAAACAACGCAGTGTTCACAGTGCTTTCAACAATACTCTTGCAGCCTGCTAGTTGCTAAGCTCTTTGACAACCTAAGTTTGCAGTGATGTCACTGATAATAAATATTTGCGCGGGTCAAAAAACTGCGTTAGTTATCAGCTAAATACTGCAATCTTTTATTCTTTTATTGCTTACAATTTCTCACAACTGCATTCGTATTTGACATTAATTCTGAGTCGCCGGAATAAGCGCGAAAGGAACAAACGCGAAACGGAAGTAACGCTAACGGAACAAGCGCGAAAGGAAGTAAAGCGAACAGAATAAGCGCGAAACGGAATTAGAGCGACAGGAACAAGCGCGAAACGGAATTAGAGCGACAGGAAGTAGCGCGAAACGGAACTAGAGCGACAGGAAGAAGCGAGAAACGGAACTAGAGCGACAGGAAGAAGCGCGAAACTGAAATAACGCTAACGGAATAAGCGCGAAACGGAACTAGAGTGACAGGAACAAGCGCGAAATGGAAGTAACGCGAACGGAATAAGCGCGAAACGGAATTAGAGCAACAGGAACAATCGCGAAACGGAACTAGAGCGACAGGAACAAGTGCGAAACGGAATTAGAGCGACAGGAACAAGCGCGAAAGGAACTAAAGCGAAAGTTTCGCTCTTATTCCGTTTCGCGCTTGTTCCGTTTCGCGCTTGTTCCGCGACCCCATTAATTCTATGCACTTAGCTACTTTATTTGTTTACTGAACTTTATTAATACTAATTACGTGCAGAGAAGTATCGAACGGCCCAGCTTCGCTATTGAATATTCAATAATCATGAACCATTATCGATACAAATCGGGATAGCGTATTACTTAGGGGGCGTCACTGCAAACTTAGGTTGTCAGTTTAATCCATAGAGATAGGAGTAGACAGTACTTCCATGACGTCACATGTAGCCAAATTTAGGGTTCAGCGTCAGCCATAATGAGTCCATTAGAGTCCATCTATACTGCGTATTGTAAGTCAACCGTTGACCTTTTTCAACGCACATTTCTGCCGTGTGACTACAAATATACAGCATAACACATCTGGGGCTTGTTCGGAAATACATAACGAAGTTCACGGAATGCATGATCTTAACGCTGAAAATTATTTTCGTGAAATTCGTTTTCTTCGTTATTTCCGAACGCTCCAAACCGTTGTCAGGATAACGATAGACACCAACTCGCATACATAACAAAGAAATAAACGAAAATAGAAGGTGTGGTTATAAGTAGGGACATGAGGCTCAAAATACGAAGCAAGTTAGTTTCTTGGAGAGATTCTATTCCAACAATAACGTTATTTACCAACACGTAAGTCCTTTCTTTGGAGAAATTCCTTATATTCACTTCAGATTTCATTTGCTACACTTGTATAACGAACTTAGCATTCTATTCGTTGCATTTGGTCAACAGTAGAATAAATCTGTTCTCTTATTTACAAGAATTATCTGGCTGAAGTTCCTACATATTTCTATATCCTTCAAAATTTCCATCACTTCGCCAACTACTAAGTCACATTTACGGGACAAGAAAAATATTCCAATTACAGAAAATATTTAAAAGAAATTGCAAGGAATTAACATTTAACGTCTTAGTCAAATTGTATTGCCAAGAAGAGAAACCAATATATAGACCAAACAACTTTAACTTTATTTTTATATGGGCCAGTTTAGTAACTTTGGACTTCGGCCCGTCACGATTCGCCTTTAGCTGTTAAAATCCACACACATGCCCCTGCCGGGACTCGAACCCGGGACCTTCGAGCCGATGGCCTATCGCCACAGACCGCCAGACAAAACAACTATTTTAATAAATACTTGATAGTCCATCTTATACCGCCCTCAGCCTTAGATGTCTATAAAATTCCATTCAAATCCATCTTATACAAGACTCTAATGCTGCTTGCGGATTACAATTAAAACGTGAAAGAACATGGTGCATTCAGGCTTTATGGAAGCTAAAACAGCATGCCTTTCTTCAAGAACTTGTCGTTTAACTGAAATCATTAGAAACGTCTGTTATAATACACAGAACTGGAGAGTGTCTTTCATAAACGCGATAATTTTGTACTATACGACGTTATTCTTTCTTTCACTCAAAAAGCCTCTAGAAAAAGCATTCTTCAATAATTTCATCTTTTACTGGTGGTACTATCTAGTGGCAATCGTGATATCTAACAGCAATCCACAGCTCGAAAAAGTGTTAAATATGGGAAAGTAAAGATAAATCAATTGTTTACTATAAACCGTTATATTAATCTGCTATGTACATTAGTTGTGTCAAAATTGTTCCCTACTGCAGAACTAGCAGCCATGGCTACAATTTTATACCTCTAGATGAAGCAAAATAAGATTACATGATGCGAAACGAGGTAACTTTATCATGCGGATGGTGGCCATGTTAATTTTAACGAAGTTCACGAAGTCAGAGCTAGTTCGTTTCGTGCGCGAACGAAATTAACTGAGAGTGACTTTCCGAACGGCTAACTAAATGAACGAACTTCACGAAAGTGGTTTCCGAACGCTTCGTGAGAGAACGAGATTAACGCGTTAAACTCGTTCGTAGTTTCCGAACGAGCCCCCTGGTGTATTTTCAAGGATTTTATAATTATCAATTCTCTGCGAAACACCTGACTTTTCGAACGACGATAGCTATTTTGGAGGTTTCATCTGACATGCGCGCTTTTCCTATAAGAAAACATGATAAAACCACACTCGCTATAGAGGACCTGTAAATATGGTGAAAGTGCCCCGTTCCTTTCCGTCTCTTGGCTTCACTCCTATCGCCTAGAAAACACACGTCGATCATAATAGTAAAGATGGTCGTAAGACAACATTTAAAATGGCGGCGTCCTATCGGGGATAATAAAAAGAACCACCGAACCTGACCTTCCTAACCTCCACTAATCGTTCCTAACACACTTATTCTAATAGATATGATAATATGACAGGAAAAGACAAAAAAAAATAGAATGTGGCATATTAGAATTACAACCGTATTTACTATTATGATCCGACGCTCAGGAAACAACCTCGAGGTACCACTATTATATTCCTAACTCTATGGTTGCGATTTCATTCAATGTAGCCAACAATAAAAGTAAAACTATTCACGAGCGACCTGAAAATTATCTGAATTGTTATTTAAAAATTTTCCACCGAAGGTTTTGAGTAAATTACATTTTTTTAATTTTCCAACGCTGCCATTTATTTAAATTTATATTTAGAAATGTTGTTTCAATGAAGAAATGTTACGCTGCTATCTGACTTTAAATTGTAATGCGATCATTTCTAAAACTAGGACAAAAGTAGGCCTAATACTGCATTTGAACTAGATTTGGGCATGGATTGTTATTTACTTGAACCAGTGGACTTTTATTGTACTTAATAAGGATCCTTTATTTTGACACCTCATAGAGTGGAGTATGATTGATATTTTAAAGCATAAACTTGTCAGAGAGGTAGTTCTCTTCCTCCTTTACAATACCCCACCAAAATATCATTTTTCGATTTTTTTTTTGGTACTTCGATTGTTTTTTGTTTTTTTTTTGTGTGTACTCTTTAGCTATTTACAAAATAGTGTCCTCGTCAGTATATAAAGAAATATAATATATTTTAACCATTTTCCAGAAAAATAAGTTTCGAAAATGTTTTTGAAATGTATCGGAATTAGATGAATATAAATATATATATATATACAGGCTGACAATATAAAATCCAGGAATTAATATTCCGGTTCCGAATTTGTTATTGTCAGCCTGTAAATACAATGAACGTTATTATAGCTCCCAGTATCTGGCAACTCTATAAACAATGATAACAGTAGTAGTGCAAATTTATTGATTTCGGGCATTTTAGAAGTTATGTGTTTAAACGTTCATTGTGCCAACAAATAAACTAGTTTGCGCAGTAAGTGATGACGCGTATATATTCTCTTTGTATCGTTTAATGTTTTCAAATTGTGGAAAAGCAAATAAACGACTTAAGATTTCGCTGTTCTGATACAGTCTTCACCAACAAGTACGCATAGAAATTTGACCTAGTTTGGACTCACCATCAAGTTTGTTCAGCCTGTTTGAAATTCCGTAAGCATATTTAAGTTTCGTTTTCTTTGAGACTCCATATGTTTAAATTTCTCAACGTTGCTTAAAATTAAAGCTGACAAGGTATCTTAAAAGTCACTAACATTGCGTAAAATTAGGTAAAGATTCCTTTACCTTCCGTAAGATACCTAAGGCTAGCTTTTCATGAAACCGTACGTTGCTTGCGATTTGGGTGAGTACTCAATTGAAACACATATTTAAGTACGTGTTCTACGTGTAACACGAGTTTCTATTGGCTACTCATCCAAATCGCAATCAAAGAAAGGAACGCACGCCTGCACGAAAAGCTAGCCTTCGGGCTGATTTTCATGAAAGCTTGCGATTTGGGTGAGTAGCCAATAGAAACACATGTTTTATTGCGTGTTTCATTGTAAGGTAAGTGTGTAACAAGTTTCAATTGGCTATTCACCAAAATCGCAAGTAAAGCAAGCAACTCAAGCTTTCATGAAAATAAGAGCTTAAAATGTTTAAGTGTTTTTAAGATTGTTGAAACCTCCGTGACAACTAAGATTATGTGAGATTAGTTAAGACTTATTAAGATTTTTCACGATTTCTCAAAATTCTTTGAGGTTAATTAAAAATCATTAAGGTTTGTTATGTAAAAAGGAAATAGAAATGGATTTCGGTTATATCTCCAATACAAATCAAAGTTTAAGAACAACTAAAAAAAAAAAAAACGAAACTGAGTTGAAAGTAAAAAGAAACTGTGTTTTCTTTCTTTCTCAAAGAAAACAGAAACTATGTTTAAAAATAAAACTGGAAACGATTTCTGATTTCAAGAATTGAAAGACCAGATTTTGTGCTTAGGCTAGTTAGTTCATATCTTGCCAAAATTAACCTTTTTTGCCAGTATTTTGCTTCAGTCACACCAGATGAATACTGGAATGATATCTTAAACAACTCTAAAAACCATTACCTTTCTCCCCCTTCTTCAATGAGCACAGTAACCGATCTGCTAACAGCTAGACTATAACCTAAAACGCTGTAAAATGTACAACAAAATTACTTGACTTTACAACGGTAATTAACAAAATATTTAATTAATATTGCATCACCATTATTAGCTAATCTTTCCATATGGAAATAAGGTATGCAATTGAAACTACAGTATTACAAATTTTGATTGTTTAATCGCAGTCATAAACCATTAACACTTTCTCTCTTCATTTGAATCGGTCTAGTAATTTTCCAATGTTATTTTATTTTCGTAATCATGAGCTTACAAACAAATCAACACAAGGAGAGAGCTCTAAATTCTTTTCTCAATTAAACTGTTGCTAAACATTATTTGTATCAAGTAAGAAAGCTATTAAAAATAGTAATAAAAGTAATATTGTGACGAAATATAAGCTCACTTTATAATGTTAAACAAAACAGAAGCTATTTCTATCATCTGTGAGTAAAAATGTTTATTTCTTGAACACTGGAAAAAAATATCCAAGAACAAGTATCAGTTAAGGAAATAATAATGCTTCCTACTCGAAAAAAGAAAAATCAAATTTCTATTATGTAATCAGATCGTGACTTAATGCTGTGCTGCAGGGAATACAGGATGGTCTTCCCACATCACCAAAAGCACTTTTAAAGTTGTACTGCAAAGGGAGCTATACAACATACCGGTACAGTACTGGAAACAGGTCATGGGTTACTTGGTCAGGACTGGAACACTTTTTTTATGTTAATATTTTTTCTATCATCCTTCCATATACGTTTCCTAAAGGTACTCGCAAGACGAGGAATAAAAAACAAACTTGTTTGTCGTTCTTCTTTTCTGGTCATGTTTATAAAAAGTTGTGCCTTGAATCTTCCGGTAGAGTCCTTCTATTTATGATATAATCGCAGAGGAAAGGTATACGTACAATAATTAGTACATAGAGTAACAACCGCTAGTCATAAAGTGACATAACTGTGACAATTCCGTATAATACTGGAGAAAAAAACAACAAGATTATAAGAATGAAACCCGTCTTTGCCCAAAGGCGTACAACCCTGTCTGTGTGCTCGAAAAGGCGTCTCTTGCCGTTGTAAAGCACCAAGTACTCCTGCCGCTATTTTTACAGTCATTTCTTAGGCCGACTTTTCATGAACGTGCTAGGCGCGTACTTTGCATGTGATTTTGCTGAGTAGCCAATTGAAACACGTGTTTACGTATTTATATTGGCTAATCATAGATATCACAAGCGAAAAAGCAGCTAGTGCGTACATGCAAAGCCAGCCTTAGGTGTCTCTTGTTCATAAAGGCGGTCTCAAATCGAACGTTTGCTGGTGGTTCCGTAGGCTAGTGAGTACCGTATAGGACTGGTGTACCAGTAGTCTTAAATATAATTTTTCTCCTTTCTGCTTTTGCTTCATAAGCCAAATTCACTGAAATAGCTTAGGCAACGCCAGGTTAGATATTTCCATGTACGCAATGAAAACAATATGCACTTTAAACATTTCACAAAATTCACGAACATAGAAGAATCAGGTTAGATTATTTTTTCCACGTATCCAATGATAAAATTGTGAAAACAGTATTAACTACCAGAAATGATCCAGTCCTTCTCTTGATTTGTTCACTATACGCTAGTATATAGCACCTGAAATCGTCAGGTACTTTGCAACGGAGAGACGGCCGTTAAAAGGCAAGTTTACTGATAATCAGCCCACGAAGAACGTTGATTGGTTGGTTGACCTCTCGTCACTAAAGATATGAACAGAGCGAGTCTGTAAAATGCTGTTGGACTGATGGTATAACAAATTGAAACAGAGCGAGACAAAAGTTGATAAGTCCGAATTGCTTCTTTTTCAAGATGGTCGTTTGGAAGTTCCAGAACACCATAATTAATAATAATAATAAAAATGTTTGACATCATAAGGGGATATTGTTTTTATTGGAGACGTGTTTGATATCTAAGTATCATCTAGAGTGTTTGTGCAATTTTTATGATCCATATGTACTAAGTAAATGAATTTAGAATATTTTGGACTTATCAACTTTTTGCATGGGAAATGGGAAACGTGACAAATTGTTGTTCATTTATCAACATTATGTACACAATGTTATTCCTTCTGAACAAGGAAGTCTTAAAGCAGCTCATTCGATGCATACAGGGTATCATAGGAAGTCACTGTCCGGAATGACGATGTATTGTAGGTGTCGTACATCCCGGAGCTTCTCCCTCGTAATTGGTCGGAATGCAGCATCCAGTTTGTTGAGATTTGACATAACACGTAAAAGGCCCCTAGATTTGTATCCTCGCTTGAATATTACACAAGGGAATGTCACAAAGGTGGGCATCGTCTCCCTACTTTTAGAAGACCATGCTATGTTGGAAATAAAACGTATGATGGTATAGAGAGCACATTTTAAGAAATAGGTATCTATCACATTGGGGGAGGGGGGGGAGCTACCATCATCTTTTACGTCATTCATTTATGACATCATACTTCAGATAGACACTTCAAACAATGGAGCACTTTGTGGCCCTTATTAACTTTAACAATACAGAAGGCGCTGCGACTTTCTGCATTCGTCTTCATTTCTCTATTTTGCCGAATGTCCTGTCGATGGTCATGAAACTATGACCAAGTACTGAGTCGAATTTGTTATTTACAAGACGCTAAGATATGAAAGTACGCGAGGATATCAGTGGGAAATTTTTCACGCATATACCAAAGAATCCTACCTAAAGTTTCATTTGGACTGGCCACTATAAATGCATATGGTGGCATTAACATGACCTACACACACACACAAAAAACTAGTAAATCCACTTTTAGTAGAGTTGCTAAACTGTATTGTTAAAATTTATAGTAATCGTAACCATAATTGTGCCACGGTAACGATACCCTTGTGTTAAGTTGCCTATATTTGGTATTGTTGTGTTGTTGTAATTCCTAAACAATTATAATTAAATTTTACATTGTTGGGAAAATCATATGTATGGCTGATTAAACTATATTCCTGTTCGAATAATACTGTATGGCTGTGGATGCTAACGCACAGAAAGTGAAAGAAGCATAGTCGCTAGAACAATACAGTTACGTGGGCCACTGCGCGGTTGGAAGCCATGTTGTTTGTTCGAATCTAGAGAAATTAAAAGAATGTAGCTAAGGATGTCAAAGAAGTCGTTATGATCTCATGTTATATTATGACACGAGGATTATTCTTATAAATACGAAGAATACATACAAGAATAAACGTATTGTACACTTTTAAGTAGTTTCATGTAGTTTCGCAATGTTTAGAAATGTTCTCAGTAATGTGCTTAAAAGTTGCTCAATAGATGGCGCTACTGTAACCTCTATTTGTAAAGGTCAGACTGCAAGAATAGTGATAATTCTGGAATATGAATTTCTACTCAACGATTACTGCTAATAATTTATACGTACTGTATTATCCTCAAATGTAATGGATGATGTTTCAGTCATGATGTATTGGCTAAAGTTTACACTACTAAGGTGTGTAATGTAATAGTTGTATACAGGGCTCGAATCGATATCGTAATTCGCTGACGGAGTGTGTTTGAAATTCAAGCAGAACTGGTAAGTGATCACTTCGAATGTCATCCAGAACTTTAACATTCACCTTGTTTATGATTGTGGATGATACAAGCACGACGTCAGGAGTAGTATTGCTTATAGGTCTTGTCTGTTGAGGAAGATCCAGCATGTGAGCGCTTGTGTTGGTGTCGATCATTGATCTGAAATTTGTTCGTTCTTGAGCACTGCGACTATGGAAGTTAATATCGGCCATAATAACATAGTGTCTAAATGTATCTGACAGATACTGAAAAAACTGGAATGGAATTGGATGGTGTGGTCTGACGTAGATAGTGGCTAAGGTAAGGGTAAATTGTGCGAGATATACAGTTGTGATATTAAATTCTGGTATTTGTAGATCGGTTTTTGGTAGATGAGGTCTAGCTGGTATGTGTTTCTTATAACCTATCATTGTACCACCAGAGGCTCGCTGTGCAGTCGGAGGCCCATCGTGTTTATTGTATAAATATGGCTTGAGAATAGTCTGATCTCTAGATTGTAGTGCGGTTTCATTTAGGAGAAAACAATCTACATTGTAGTCTGCCAGAAGTTGAATAAATAGAACCTTGTGTGTCTTGAGAGATCTGATGTTTAAGAACAAAAATTTGTAGGAACAATTCCTTGACCGAGCCATTATGATTCTGTTTCTGATCTGGAACAGCGGAAATAGACGTATGGTCCACCACAAAACACATTCACACTACCATTCCACGAAAAGGTAGAAGCGACAATAATAGCCAACGATGACAAGCACAAACCAAACGAACGTGACATTAATGACATGCCCAATACACTACTGAATGAAGCAATAACACAAGAGGAAATACGTTCAATCGTTCGCCACAAGAAAAGTACTGCACCCGGACCAGACAATATTACATATCGTCATATCAAGGAAGGACCTACGATTCTTTTCGAACTGCTGGCTGTTCTGTACACGTTCCTTCTCAGAGCTGGACTATATCCGCCTCAATTCAAAGTTTCTCACATGATTCTATTTCTCAAGCCAAACAAAGACCCAACAAATCCAGGATCATATAGACCTATTCAGCTAACATCTACACTAGGTAAGGTACTAGAGCGCATAATAGTAAAAAGACTCCACGGGATACTAGCAAACAAGTCAATATTACCACTATCACAAGCTGGATTTAGACCTTCCAGCAGCACGCACGACCAGCTTCTAAGACTGACCAACATCATAACTCATCAGTTCAATAGGATACAGCCATCCTGTCTTCTCCTCTTTGACATAGAAAAAGCCTTCGACCATGTTTGGCATGCTGGACTGCTATACAAACTACAGAGATATCGATTTCCTTTATATTTTATCCGCTTTATCACATCCTTTCTCAAGGAACGTCTCATATATATTCTAATAAACCAAGCGAAGTCACGCGCAATACGACCGAGAACAGGAGTACCACAAGGATCAGCCCTTTCTCCTTTACTCTACATATTATACACTGCAGATATGCCGAAACCAATTCCAAATATCCATCACTTCCTTTTTGCCGATGATACCGCATTCCTGGCTACAGCTCCCAGCATACAGGTAATAAATTCCAGCCTTGACCGCATGATAGAGCTGTTCGAAATATGGTGCAACAGGTGGAAACTAAAAATAAATGGCGACAAAACTCAAGCTCTCGTTATACTGCCTCCGAACCGGACTTCTAGAGTATACCGAAATACTTCCCTATTACAACTTAGAGTCGGTGGAATTAAGATACCAATTGCAAAAACAGCCAAGTACCTAGGTATCACATTTGACAGACATTTAACATGGAATGCTCACCTGAACGAAGTCAACCGAAAAGCTCAGAATAGGCTAAATCTACTAAAACGATTATGTGGCACAAGTTGGGGCTTACATCCACAAACGCTTATAAACACATATAAGACATTTCTACGGCCAATACTGACATATGGATTTACAACTTGGGTGTCGGCATCGGCCAAATATTACGAAAGACTTAAGATCTTAGAAAGACATGCCCTACGTACAGCCTACAGGATCAAACTCCCGAGTCCAACCCAAGAACTCTACAATAGGATCGATTTCCCTGAGATCACTGCACACATAGCTTCACTTCGATACAACTACATTGCAAAACGCATTGACACGGACCATCCGTTGATGCAAGATATCATCCGAACCGACCTAAACATATCTGCCGCTCCACGCTTCCATTTCGCACCTCTAGATCACCTCCTTGCACTATATGTCAGAACACTTCCACCCGACCATCCAGATCACGACAATTACGAAGACATGCCAGTAGAGAACTACCGGCACATTTATGCCCTGTAAAAACAATTTAAAAAATAAGCCAAGCTACATCTCACAAAATCATGCCCATGCCAAACAACCCTCAGGAAATTATATATATAAAAAAATCACTTAGACCATCTAACAATAATTAAATACAAAATATATTATGAACAACTCTGGAAAGAAAGGGCGTAACCCTTTGTACCCCTCATCAGAGGGGCATCTTTAACTAACTAACTAACTCGTAATTCGCAAATGCAACGATAACAAAACGGTAAGGAGTAAGCTAGGATCGTGAGCAAGCTTAATATAAAAATGGATTTTTTTTCGAAGGTTTAAACAACACGTCGCTTCTCACGTTATTCACTCTTGCTTTGCCTCGGCTCGCAGTTATAAGTCGACCAGAGAATGAATAGACGCGAGGGTGAGGTCGCTAGTGATTGTTTACACGCTGCAACAGAAGTCTTGCCAAGGACATAAACAGTGTTACCAAAGGTGTAGTCGGGAAAGTATACCATAAATATACTCTTTTAAAACTTTGAAACTTGCTTTTGTGTGAGATTACTATTGTCTCATTATTGAAACTGACTGCTTCCTTCTAGCAATTGTGGGAGGGGCTGAAATATCATTTAGGGGCTTAACAGCATGTTTTGCGTAAAAGAGAATCACTGGGGCGGAAAGCAAAGGTACTTCTCCAAGGTTAAAGGCCGTTGCATATGGAAGTCATAGTGCACACTTGTCGACTTCTAACATTTGTCATTTATTGTTCTTTGTCGTAAGGAATACCCATTCCAAATTTCAAGTTTCTAACCTTTAACAATTTTCGATTTCTGATATTCCACTCTTTAAGAGGTTTTCACCCCCTCACCGGGGATGTCGAATTAAAAACTCTATTGGTAATGAATTGAAACAAAGTAGTATTTTCATGTCAAATATGAAATTTCTAACTCCAGTGATTTCCGAGTTGCACTTCATCCACGTTTAACCCCTTTGGGGGGGGGGACAACTTTTTAATGTCATAGTTATTTTAATGTCATAGTTAATCTCTCATGGTATTAAGAAATATATTTCTGAATTTCATTTATGGCCTTTAGGCATCTAAGGCTCAGGCCGGGGTAGGGGAGGAGAAAGAATTCGGGAAGATGTCGGCCACGACCTACGTTGAAGGTACCATCCCGTAATTTGCTTGGTGTGACTGAGAAAAACCCTAGAGAAACCTGTCAGGATGCTCGGCCGCTGGAGTCGAGCCCGTGACCTCCAAAATGCTACGCCAAGGCTCTACGACTGAGCTACGGTGGCTCAGTACTAAGGAATATACGTACCATAACTTGATTGTAATCCGTCAAGAGGCATGGAATTGTATAGCATTCAACAATCTTTCAGTTTTATATATATAGATAAAGACTTGTTGCCCCAGACTTTACTATATCACAAGAGTAATTGTCACGTATACGATCGTATTCAAAATAAATCTTCAGTCCATTTATTTACTTTGTTGTAGTACAATTATGCATCTAACCTTCCAACCTCCGCATTGTCGCTCCGAAATCCAGGACGCTACCTGCTGGACCATGAAGCAGGGGCGTAACTACTATGGCGCAAAATCCCGCAATACGGGGGCCTTCAGAATAGCCTCTCAATGGACCGAATCGACCTTCGGCCATGGGTATTCTCTTGCAAGGTGGGGGCATAATATGTAGTTACACCTCTGCCATGAAGCCTGGGTAAAAAGTCTTGCTAGCGTATCTTAAGGTAGAAACTAGAAAACTGTCTAAAGAGATGCAAGAGGTGGGTGAGAGAGTGGCAAGCATATAAGTTTTTATTTACCTTGGCCAAGTCATCTGTCCTCTTCTTCCCATATGTGGATTACAACGACAATAAATATAGCTTCTCAATAATCAATATATTGTAACTGTAATGTAATTTTTAATATCTTTGTTTTAAAATTCATACAAACCAACCAGCAACAACATTTGTCGGATGGCAACACTTCAAGCGAGAGGTGAAGAGTAGTAACACATCTGTGCGTCTTTATTGTTTTGGTATGGTTCATCGTTTGTTCCAAAACTTGCCATCTATTCATATTCTGGTCGACTTATACATACGACCATGCAAGGCGAGGCGAGACGTGAGAAATTCTCGCCTGATAGTGCAACACTCACAACTTGAGAAGTCAATACTATAAGGAATGTTTGTGATGAAAACTGGTTTTATCTTGACCAGAATAGAATCCGATGGCGAATGTTTGTTTATTGCGGCGATGAAGTTGTGAAATCCCTAAAGTGTAGTTAATTGGTTAATATTTAATGACCGTATACATTTTTATATTTACATTATGTCCTTTTTTTTACTTAAAATAAACCTAGCTGATTGGACATCTATGAATTAAGACTATCTCTAGTTTTAAGGATGCCATGTGTAAGTAAGCCCATCAACAAGCGAGAGGGAAGAAGATAGAATCAAGAGCGTCCATTATAGGTACGAGATAGAAAACTGCCTACGTTGACTCAAGAGAACGCCAGTCGAGAAGGCCAAGATGAACAGGATTCCAGGTACCACCACATACTCAGTACCGGTTCGAAATCAGGGATCTTCACCATGAGGTGAAGAAGAATATGGTTCATTATGTTCATTGCATTATCCTCCATTTGTGTGAAAGAGACAAACACACATTACATTCTCTTTCTCTTCTTGTTGTGTCTATATGGCCTTCAGAGCATTGTCTAAATGCACTACAATGATGAACTGTGAGATTTGAAGTGAGGATTCTCGATAAAAGACAGCGAGGAGGTAGAAATAGGCACTCTCTTTACAACATTTCCTAACCAGAACATTTGAAACAAATGGTTACTTGAACTTGCAAATGAAACATTAAGACAAAAGTGTACCAATCATGTATAGAACTCTGAAATTATAGTAGAGTAATAGCCGTAATCCGAAACAGCTCTAAATCTTAATTGCTAAGTTGATAACATGAAGATGCATCATTAATGATAGTTTAATGATAGTCAGAACGCAACGCAGCTGCAAGGAAAAGAGATGCAGCGTTACGTAATGCATATAGATTGCAAGAGGTAATTACAAGGTACATGATTTCATAAAGCGTGAAAAGAACATTTGAAGAAGTCATAGACTGTCAGTTACTATCACATCATAAAAGTATTCTAGGAAACGAAACTGTCTGGATTACTGTGGTGATGAGAAAATAATACACTCGATAAAAAGGAATACCTTACAGGCACGGTTAGGTAAAGCCATGGTCTTCGTGTACTTAAGTAATACGAACAGAAATATTTTTTTTTATAATAGACTTAGGGCGCCACGGACGACAATGTAGTGAAATGCGTACAGTAAAACTAGCCTGATTTTTTTTTAAATTGAGAAAATTAACCTAAAAGAAAATGATCTGCCGGTTTTTAAGTCGTCAAATTAAAAACGTCCAGTTAATTTGAGACCATTAAACCAAAATCTGATATGAAGTTTTCTATACCTGCTTTCACATGGACCAACAACAAAGTTAAATAAAAATATTGTACAGTAAACGAAAAGAACTAAACAAAATTAAACAAAATTAAACTAAACAATCCAAACCTAAACTAAATAAATCAAACAAATTAATCTAAACTAAACCAAGCTAAACTTAATGAAAATAAACTAAACAAAACTAGGCGGCTCGACAACCCTTTAAGGACCCTGGCCTGTCAGGCGGCTGTATAACGCTCAAATACAGTGTTACAGGGTCAGTGTAAGGTCTCTTCGTAGCAAGGTCTCATTTTCGTTTTTCAGTAATGGTAGGATCTAATTCTAAAAGCATGTAAACATAATATCCAGAAAAACGAAAACACATGACTAAGAAGTTAGAACTAGAATCAGCAAATAATTTCAAAGTTTTGAAATCTTATTAATGGAAAATAAGTGTAAAGAGTTGATATATCGTGAATTCAAGCCCATATGCGAATGAAAAACAAACTTCTTCTAGCAGCTGAAACTGCCTTGTTTCAATGTTAGTTTCTTTTGATAAAGTTTCAATGTTAGTTTCTTGGCCTGTCAGTACTCGACAAGGTATTAAGTTTTTAAAATTACAGAAAGGGATTCAAATACGACGCCTAGAAATGGGGTCTATTGCCACTAACTCACAGTTATTTAATTTTGAAAAATTGGTTTTACACAGGCTCAGTGACTTAAGCTAGTTGGGAGTCTAAATGACTTCTCTGGGCCAGCCCACCTCCCGGGAAGATTGGTAGGCCACAAAACAACCCGTTGATCTCTTGGTATAGACCTGAGAAAGGCTCTGGAAAAACTAAGTTAGGTTGAGGGTGTCGAATTGTGCCGCTTTCACTGTGTTGATACAAAATGAAACACAAAAAAGTCATGCCCTATGGTAACAGAAAAGACTCACATTAAGTCATAAATTCAAGTTCAAGCTAATTTGGTATGACATTATACTAGAGTGTTGAGCGGAACCAAAAGCTTGGACCAGCGGTTCAACATTCCACCAACTGTCCCAGGAATCATCTGTTATGCGCATGTGTTCTGTCCTACTCTACATTTTAGAAGCTCATGAGGATGTGAGAAATTCCAATTTGCCTTATAAAATCAAAACAATTTATTTCAAAAAGGACAATTTCCTTTTCAATATACACTAAAACTAAGGAATCTAGCAAAGCTTTCTGATTTTTATTTCTTGTACAGAACAGAAAGGGCTTTGATATGCCTTATCGGTCTTCACCTCTCATCTCTCTCTCTCCACAAAAGTCTCACATAAGTTGTGGCGCCCGAATAGGGACATCAATTATGGCGTCCCAATAGAAACAGTCTGCATAAAGCTTCGCTGTTGGCCCGAAAGGTAGGATGGGTACCAGACAAACTATAACTGGCTACCACGAAATAAATGTAGGGTAAACTCTGGTATACTCGTGACACTTTTGCAATTTTGTTAATTACAAGCCGGTAAATAAAAATGTTTCTACTACTACTATTGTACAATAAAGGTCGTACCTTGTAGTGCACAAGTATACATAACAATATTGAATTATTTAAAGAAATTTTTTATATATTTTTACTATGTGTAGGTTAAGTTCAGGTAATCTCGTGGTAGTTCAGATAATCTCGTGACAACATGCTGGTAATCTCGTGATACCATGATATTACAAATACACTAGGACATTGGTTATACAAAAACCAAATAAATCCAAATATTAAATAAGATTACACCAAAAAGAGGTTTTTGCGTATAAACCATTTTAATATGAACTTACCCCATCACACTTCCAAATGAAAACAAGCAACCTAGATTATGAATGTAGCCCGTGATAATATATCAAAACTGTATTAGTCTGAATCACTCTCACTCACAAACGTCACACATAAAAGCAATCTGATTGTCCGGCACTTTCTGACAACTGCAGTGATACCACACATGACAAATGTTGCATGCAATCCATTTTCCACCATTTAGTTTACACATAAATTTTGCTATTACAGTAGTTATAAAATAACTTATTATATTCTACTTTACAAAGACTTTCCAAAAATATTTGATTTATTTAACCTTCTAAACTGCAATGTTAGTAACACTGATATGTGTTATGCAATATTCATTTTCAAACAACAGCCAACTACATTTTATGCTCATGCCGCACCTTTAATTTTTATGTTAAACGATTTAGCACATATAATGGTTGTGTAATCTTTAAACACATTTTAAATAGTGTAAAAAAAAGCACAAAGGAAACTAAGAATGTACGTACAATACGTAAGGGTTGGTAGCACTGACCAAGCAATATAACGCGGAGGCATATTTTCTACACGTGCCTATAGGCTTTAATGCACGCAAAGTTCAAGTTTCTAAGTGTGTCATTTCACTATAACTCTACAACTAGTGCTTGACAAACTTGATATAAAATTATGATAGTTTTTCTTACCTTTTCAATGTAAACTCTTTTTAAAAAAAAAAACGAGCGAAATTTAGGACGCGGGGTTTTGCTTATTAGTTACATAGTTAAGACGTCAACTGCTTAATTCTTCAGGTAAACCTGTGATAAGCTTCGTAAAAATTATCACGAGTATACCAGAGTTTACCCTTTGTCAGGTTCTTAACTATGTAACTAATATGCTGGCTCCAATTTCCAACAAAGCGCTAGTATGTATTTAACGTGTATGTGAATTTAGCGACATTCGCCACGGTCGTGTTGCTATACCACGTAAGATGGTTCAGTACAGGCTTATAGAAATCATGTTAGGTGGATCTACAGTAGATTGTAGAAATCAACCTTGTGTGGATCTGTGCTGTCGACTTTGTTACGACTGTCTCGGTGCAGGAAATATTAGAGGAAGTGATGTCAGCACAGAGAGTGAGTGAAATCAAATGGGCATAATACAAATCTAGCCTGACTTTATAATCTATTTCCGTGAATTTTTAAAACATTAAAAATCTAAAATGAAGCAATTATTTATAAGCACAAACAAAAAAACTTCGAAAAAGAAAAAGATTAAAACAACGTGACCTGATCGGGAGTAGAATAACAGACTCCCGGTCAGCAACATGTCGCATTACCGACTACGCTAAGTTGGGAGTTGCGAGACAACGCTTCGGCATGTTTTTATTATTCATAACGCACTTCAGCAGAACACTGATAGATGGTAATATGGTAAGATGACGTTATTCCCGTCCAAGATTTCCTGTATTGAGACAGTAATCGTATATTTGGTGGTAACTTTGTCCCATATACCTATAATACCAAACATAAAATAAAATCTTATATCGGAAATTCGTCGTCAACAATTATGAGAGGACCAAAGCATTGTAAGTGTTCTTAAAATTCGTGATTCAAATGTGTGTCTGTGTTGCACTCTTTTGATTAAAGGAATACATACGTTGATTAGCTGATCATCGAAACTGTTAAAATAAACAGAGCACTATACATTTGATAAGGTTATCAATGTGAGAGAGCCATTTTCTTCTGCTGAATTTGGCACTTGTCTTCAGTAACTATAGGAATTAAGGTTACACACAGTTATTTGAAGAAGCCAATAGCGCTCCGTTATGCAACCTTGTTCCGTCGAATGTACTGTCAATTGTTATCCGAATTCACCTTTCAACGAGGCATTCAAGTGAACGGAGGAACAGTTCATTTGATCAGATCTGTAGTTAGAAATTAAAGTAGTGATTTAATTCGGACGAGTTTGCCTAACGCAAGTGAATGAGACGTAACAAAACGGAACGGAACGGAGCATAATTGAATTTGGAAAGGGCCTGTTGCATAGATAATTGCAGATCATCTTAACATCCGTGCTTGGCACGCGACGATTATAATAGTCATGACGGTCGCAATACAACGTTTAAAATAGCGGCGTCCTATCGAGTGTAATGAAAAGAAATGAATCGAATCTGATCTTCCTAACCTCAACTAATCGTTCCTAAGGAACTTATTAATAGTAAATATGATAATAAAAATGTTTTTGACAGAAGAAATAAAAAAAAACAAACGATTTGGCATATACAACTTCTACCGTATTTACTATTATGATCGGACGCTGTGCATGGCACTAGAGATGGTCAGAACGGTTCTTTTCTTGGAACGGTTCAACAGTTAAATTTATAGGGGAGGAACCGTTCCAAAGAATGGTTCCGTGGAACTGTTTTGGTGTTCGAAAGTTTGCATTCAAAATAACAAGTGAAAAAGAGAGTATACATGTTGCTACTTGATACTAGATTTAATAAATATTATGGCACAACAAAACTAAAATAAATGTCATTATAAATATTTTTTGTTTTTCAATGTATTTTGGATTTTATTTAATATTACGTTTCAACACTAACCTACGCTCTCAAGATAACCTGAGTTTTAACTGTCAGTAATGTTGCCAGTTACTTATATGATAATTTTTGCTCGTATAAGTATTCCCTTGAAACCAAAGTGGAAACGAAACGTACTAAATATTAAATACAATATTTATAATAAAAGTACATACGGCAAAATATTTCTAATTATAATCCATAATATATCCTTGCGTGTCAATTCTACTGTAATTTTAAACTGATAAACTTTTAAAGCAGATACCAGTGGAATAGTGTCTCAATTTCAAATGTTTTTTCTTTAAAATAAAGTACCCCAATAAGCATAAATCCCCCCCCCCATGTGAATGTGTCTGAATTCAGCACTGACTGTCGTATTACTTCAAACCCCTACTAAGCGAGGAACAAAAGAATAATTCATGTAATTTTTCAAGTTAGCTCTCCTAAACTAAACCAACAAAAAAGATATATAAAACAATTCCTTATCACGATAAGTACACAAATCAAGGTCAATCTGTTTGTTTTAAAGTACTGCAACTTGTGTTTGTTAAATGTGTTTTCTTTAAATTGGATATTGTATTTCTGTAAAAAGTAGTTCCATAGCTTATGTCATATATACATGCCTTTATTTAAACTCGAAGCGACAGTCCAAATATAATGAATTTTCTGTGATTCATCTACATATCTGAATTTCCGTAAGAACAGTGAAACTTTCCTTCTCTATTCAGATCAACGATAAACGTTTTTGTTTTCTTTGGTTACACATGGAACGAATGAAACAGTTCCTCTAGTACTGTTCCTTTACCATTTGGAACGGTTCCGGAAAATATTAATCAACCCTACTTGGCACGTAGAAATCGAGATATGAAGTACGTGAACACAGTTCTTTAATTTTATACACCTTGAACTGAAAATCCAAAATAAATTGTTGTTTAGAATTCTATGCCGGTTTTCGTACATCAAAGAAGAAGAAGAAGAAGAAAAAATGAAATTCAACATAATCTTCAAGATTATTTTCATGGATCTCGATACGGGTGACGGATCTACTTCTAGTGACCTGCCTGACATTGAAGCCAGCACAAGCAATGTTCACCTGAAATGTGTAAGTGATTACAAAAACAACTGAACATCACGTTCCGTACAATACCTTATTTAAAATATTCCAATCTTCCTCCTTTCTTCCTTAGCTAGATCTTCATCCATTCTTTGCTTCCACGCACCCAGGCATAGGCCAACCAATAAGACGCAAGTAAATCCCAATTCACCAGGCAAAGTTAATCGAAAACCGGCGTCAAATTGACCCAGCTTATTGTATTGGGCCAGTTCATCCGTCTCCCGTATCTAAATCCATGGATTTTATTTTAAGGGTGCGTGGACAGTTTAAGGGCCATATTGATGAATCACTCCTAAGAGGAGGGTAGCTCCCAGGGGCATTGAAATTATATGCTCCTGGGAGCCACCCACCTCTTGGGGGTGATTCATAAATATGGCCCTAAGAGAAATTCCGTTTTTAAACCTAACATTTTTTTTTTCTCAAGAAGCTTTCTCTTGATTTGGGAAGAAAGAAAGAAAAACACTAGCAGTAGAGTTAATTATTCTGGCATGCTCTCACGTTTTGCATTTTCAGGATTCACCTGTCGACGAAGAAGACGATGATGTTATGTCACTAATCACTTTCTTTCAACTTCTCTCAGTGGCTTCTCACTTTTCTTAGCTTTTGAAAATCGTGAAAATGTTTGAGATTTCACTGTTGAATAATTTGTAAGTTGTTGAAGAGTTGCTGAGGAATCTCACTTCCGTTTCCGATATTAAAACAAACTTAATCACGATATTAAGTAACCAATACTTAACAAATATATTTTGTTTCACGATTTTAATTAAAATTTGTACGAGTGTACAATCTAACCTGTGTTCTTATTTTACGTAATGTAATTTCAAAATGTTAGTATTACGTTTGTGTGTAAATATAATGTTTTTTAAACAAGCATGGTTCCACCTACGTTCTGAAAGATGGTTCCCATGATCTTTAATTTTGGAGAGTGAAAATTACTTTTTATGGTGTTCAGTAAAAATAATGAAATATTTTGTAATCTTTTTCCAAGTGAAAGTTTTGATACAAGAGAAGGCAAGGCACACTTGCTTCAGAATTTTACAATAGCAGACTGTTCTAATATTTAGGACTACACCTGGAATTGAATCCTATACAAACTTTTTAGGAGTGTGAATAAAACGTTTCCATTTAATTTGTATTAGGTAGATTTCGAAGAAAATATACCTATTGAGATCGGTACGATATGAAAGTGTATATATATATATATATATATACATATATATATATATATACATATATATATATATATATATATATTAACACGCTAGCGGCCATAATTTTGAAGATATTTGAACCAAATTTTTATATGTTGTTTCTAGGCCTAATAGCTCGGTTAAGTTCGTTAATGAGCAAAATCGGTCGCCATCTTGGATCCAAAATGGCCGCCGAACCCATTGTTGTATAGAATACACAGACTAAACCGCTGGGGCTATTGAAATCAAATTTGGCATAAAGGTACAACATCACTTTTTGATTACGAAAATGTTACCTAATGAGTTCAAAGACGCCATCTTGGATCCAAAATGGCGGACCTAAAATACATTTTCCACACCGTTTGAGCTAGAGATACGAAATTTGGCATAAAGGTGCATTATGACGAGTAGCTTAGGGAAATATCACATTTGGGAAAAGTCGCCATCTTGGATCCAAAATGACCGCCCAAAATCCCATTTTGCACACCGTTTGAGCTGGATAAATGAAATTTTACTTGAAGTTGTACTATCACAAGTAGGTCACGACAAAACAAGAAAACTTTCAAAAAGTCGTCAACTTGGATCCAAAATGGCCGCCCCCAAAGCCCAATTTCCAAATCATTGAAGATAGAGAAACGAAATTTTCAGTGAAGGTGTATGACCAAGAGTAGGTTACAATAAATGGGGCAAATCTTCCCTTTGGGGGCGCAGTCAACCGTGGGAGGGTGAAGATGTACTCCGTGGTGGTGTAGTGTTGCAGGGAGATTTTGGTTAAGATAAAGGAGGCGCATCCTCTCAAAAGCACTGAGGTTGGGGGGCAAGCCCCGGCTCCCAGCGAAACTTTGAAATCTACCTCAGCCTGTAGGCCTACCGAAAGGGATTTTTTTAAAATGAAGTATCAATTTTCTGGTTCTGTTATGAGTCCAATAAAGATATTTTAATTGTTACAATCGTCGGCATTCAAAATCTAAAGTTTTGTGATTTGTGGCGAAATTTGAAAACGTGACATAGTTCATTTTAACATAATATTCAATAAAAAAGGAGCAATGTTCATGATATTATGTTAATTCGAATGTTATAGTGGAATATTTATTTAAAAATTAGCTGATTTGCCCGCCCGTTGGTGCGGGATGAATAAAATATGTTGGCAGCAGTCATCGGGACTGTCCCTAATACTTGCTTCCCCGTGGTGGGCTGCACCCCCAACTAGGTGAGCTTTGGAGGCTACGTCTCCTTTATCGTACCCAGACTCTCCGAGGGCCTGCGCTCCCGCGCTCTGTTATTGCGTTAGGTTAAGCAGTGTATTAATAAAATGACTATTAAAACAGTGGACAAGGCCTGAACCCACAGAACAATAATTAACAAAGTTCCAAATTTTATGAACACACTAAAGTTTCCCGGACGATTCGCAAACTGAAAGGACAAATAATAATTCACATTTTCGTACAACCTAAGTCAACTTCAGAATCAACATTCACAGAATATCTAGGCACATACATAGTTGCTACTTATCGAAAATAACTCGACTTAATTCTGGCCTGAATCAAAATTGCCTAAAGGCCTTAAATAAAACTAAAATTCAACATAATTCATACATAACGTTCATCAATAAATAAAAACATTACACCATGGACTTTGTTAACAGGAATCACTGTAAATCTAACTGTTAAATTACAATGCTCGAAAGGTTATTGGTAGTTCCTTTTAACATGGCATGATGGAACATGTTCTGCTGCATAAATTCAAGGAGAAAAGCGAGAAAATGGGTTATTTTAACTTAGAGTTCTATTCAATATTAGAGGTTTCAATTTATTCTCCTTAAATAAAAACCTTACGTCTGTTAGTTCCACAATCATACTACAAGCATAGCTCCATTCCAGCATTAATCCAAACACTACAAAGATTGATTCATGTAAAAGAAATGACGTTAGATTAGTTGGTTCAAATCAGTTGGGAGTATCAACTAGATAGGCATTGTTACTTTTGTAGCGCTAACTCAATTACGCAATATTTAAGCGTTTAGAACGATCTACTCAAATAAAACACATTTTAAAACGTAAGATCGTTCCTCTCTATATAAAACTACCATTAGGCCAAACAGGTAACTACCGTAATATGTTTCCAAGGCAGGTGTTTTGGTTTTTTATTTATGACCTTTAGGCATCTAAGGCTCAGACCAGAATAGAGGAGGGAAAAGGATTCAGGATAGTGTCGGCCAAGGCCTATGTTGAAGGTGCCATCCCGGCATTTGCCTGATGTAACTGAGGAAAAACCTGTCAGGATGGTCGGTCGCTGGGATCGAACCCACGACCTCCCGAATGCTACGCCATGGCTCTACCACTAACCTACGACGGCTCGGTAAGGCAGGTGTTACAGAAAATAATATTCTTTCCACTTTCACTCACGGTCGAAATATTTTAGTCAGAATGTCTATTACAAATAATTGGAATCAAATAAAGACTAAACACCATTGTATCGTCAATAAAGTATCAAATATTAAAAAAAAAAAATGCTTTCTTTAATTCCAAGACATTTTGCAACAAATTCACAATTTCGTAAAAGCATAATTTCCATTGAGTTTTTCTAATGGTCTCATCAATATAAGTTATAACTTCTTGAAACTTAAATTTTACAGTACTTTTGCAACCTGAATACATCACGTATCTTGACACTCACATCATGTAGTCATTTCGCCTCGTAATTACTGTCATTAGGACAATTTTTATTTTGAAAACCAAATAATGACTACAATTGGGAATTATATGCAATAATTATTATGGATAACATTTTTTTTTCTAATCTTCTAATAAGAAAGCATTAAATAAATATTTCTTTTTGATTTCTAAAACGAAAGAAAAAGTGAGTAATTTGAGTACATATTAGAGATGCATTTAATAACAGATAATAGTTTATAATTTCAACTTAATAACTGCAACTATTTCAGCCACACTCATGCTGCAGCAGCCATCAACAAATCAACAGAATGAAACAAACATATCTTTTTAATATTTAATAACTGTAATTGTTGTTTGCTATAATTATTTCGAGAAAGAAAGTGATCATCTTCCCGAAAGAATAAGCCATCATCGCATTCAGCCAAGCCCAAAAATTATGCACATATAAGATTTACATATATCATATGAGTAAACTTAATGTTAATACATTTTTGATGGAGTATATAATGATAGCTGAGTGTTTACGAGCTAGCATGTCTGATGAGTCTAGTATTTTTTTAAAAACTGCTGTGAAGATTTGAAAAGCGACCTACCTGTACACGTGTCGTGGGTTGACACTATTTTCGGAAAGAAATCATTGGAATGATAAAAGCTTTCTATATCAAAGGCTGATCGAAGAACGGAATGTTAATTTTTCCTTTCAATACTATTAGACATGAAATTATTTCTTCTTTGGTTCTGCCCAGATAATAATGACAATAATAAATAATTATGAAACTTTATTAAGCGGTAAAAAATTCATTAAAGGCTAATCCACCACTTAAATGTGGTTGATAATTACAAAGAACACGTAATTACTCTATTAAGACTGGCAACAATCTTCGCACCTTATATTTTATTTATGTGGGAATAATGTTGCAATAATCTGACGTCTGGATCATAATAGAGTAACGACTTTCGTAATACAATGTTTAGAATGGCGGCGTCCTATCGCGTATAATGAAAAGAACCTAACCTGACTTTTCTAGCCTAACCTAACCCTTCCTAATTAACTTATGAGAATATAAAAATGTTTTTGACAGAATATAAAAACGCTTTTGACAGAAGAAGAAAACATGAAGATAAAATACACCTTGGCATTTTTCAACTTCTCGAGTCGTTAATATTATGATTCTATACTAATATGTGAGATTACAGAACATCTTTATATATATATATATATATATATATATATATATATATATATATATAT
>JAGDQP010024458.1:2915-19088 GCA_022664845.1 Lepisma saccharinum | reverse complement strand
TAATAATAATAATAATAATAATAATAATAATAATAATAATAATAATAGTAATAGTTTATTTAAGTACTGAGAACAGCAGAGTATGCAAAAATACAGCACAAAATAAGGCATTAATTACATAGAGATTTACAAATGAGAATGTCTGCGATTACTTCAACTCCATATGTTCAAGCTCTTTGTGCTTTAACGTAAATGGCAAATTTACCATTTCACAGAATTTAGATGGCAGATTTAAGTCTACATCCTTCACATTTAAATTGTTCTAAATTATTTACCTATGAGATTTCGTTATAATGTTTTATCAATCTGAGTATATGATTTTTATTAATGGGTAGGAACACGTTTTTATCCCTTGTAGCGTATGTTGGAGTTCTTATCACAAGTCTTTCGAGGAGATACTCTGAGTAGCATTTACAATTGACTATTTTATATGTGAAATCAGCATCAAACCTATCTCTTCTATACTCCAATGAGATAAGACCAACGACGCAGCGTAGAATTCTAATAAAAGTATTCTGGATACCTTCAATTTTATTTGATATATGTTCTGGCAAGTAATTCCAAACGACTGAGACATATTCAAGTTTTGGCCTTACAAGGGTTTTATACAAATATATGTAAATGGTTGGTCTTGTGAAGTTTGACCATTGTCCAAAAATATAACCTATGGCTCTTCTGGCTTCATTACATTTATTTGTAATGTGTTTAAGAAATTGCTATCGAACTGTATCCGAAGATCGTTTTTTGTCTACCTTCTCTATTAGATTTCCATTCATATAATACTTACTTACGAAATACGTAACCTTTTGGGTAAATGTTACATGTTTAGTTTTGTTATTATTTATCTTTATACCGTTTTCTTCACATCATCTTACAACTCTGTTGAAATTTTCCTGTAATATACCCTGCTCAAAACTTTGTCTTACCATTCTCATAATTTTTACAAAGTCAGCATATAAAAATTTTTTGCATCATGCACCACTTCTGGTAAGTCATTCAGAAATATTACAAATAACAGTGGCCCAATAACAGTGGATTTTTTCTATTCGAAAGGTAGCTGTGAAACCACTTTATGTACAAAGGTGAAAGACCAAAGTTACTAAATTTATTGAAAAGAATACTATGGTTTATTGAATCGAAAGCTTTGGATAAGTCCACATATCTAATATCAACCTGTGAATTTCTTTGATACCAGCAGAGAAAAAGTCAGTCATTTCAGCTACATTCGTTACTATGAATTTATTTTTATTGAATTCATATTGAGGTGGATGTAATAGTTTCTTTACACTAAAATTCTGGTATTTATGTACAGTCACGAACTAAAGGTTGGAGGTATAAGAAATAGTAGCTTTTTCCGCCAGAAGAATTGTTGCACTGTACGCCTAATAGTGAGACAACCAACATCACAGTACAAATATGCGCGAAAACATGGAATGCCATGATATTACTGCATTTGGAGGAAGAAATAAAATGTAGGTGAGCATCATCTAGAGAACTCCGAGAGAATTAGATAGAAAACCCTTTCTTGTCGTGTTCAAACAAACAGAGAGAGAGAGAGAGCATGGAAGACGACGGGGAAAGAACAAAAAAAAACAGGAGAAAACAAGAAAAGCGGGAAAGCAAAATAGCGCAAGACATGGAAATAAATGAAATGTTAACGCTTATGAATACACAGTCTGCGTCTCTCTCCCCTGCCTGCCCCCTGCCATCTGTCTTGTGTTTTTCTCCCTTTACGGGATAATTCTCTTTCAGGAGCAATCGCGAACGTCATTTACAGCACGTAATTCCTTGAAGAAAATATTTTCAAATGCAGACTGGGATTGGAACTCACAACCTTCAGAATAAGAGTCTCACACGCTAACCATCTACCTACACTGACAATAACAAATGTGTTGTTAAATCAACCATTAAACTCGCTTCCCTCAGCGGTTTATTTATATATATCCGAGATTTCAGAACTATATTTCAAGAATGTAAATCCCACTTATTCGTCAATCCCAACCGATAAGAATAAAAATAAATTTATTAGAAATCCTGCGTTCAAAGTGCTTTTGGCAGAAGTAGGTGATATAAACGGTTGGGGATTTAAACACAGCACCAAGAGCACTAGTTGACAGCTGATTAGAGTGGCGTATTGGTAGGACGCTGGCTCACGAAATAAAAAACCGGGCTCGATACCCGGCGGGCGAGCGGTATTTTTTCTTCTTTTTTTTTAAAAAAATAAATTTTATATGTGCATATTTCTTATTTATAATTCCTTTCTTGCATTTTCAAGATTGTTTTTAAAAGTGCATTTTGTATTTTAAAAAGTTACTGTTTTGCTTCTTCTTGTCATAAAAATATATATTTTTCGAAGTTCAAATTTATTATTATTAATTGCTTTCTTCCATTTGTCATACATTATACAAAATTAGTGACCATGTGTTAGGGTAGCTTAGGTAAGGCCAGGTTCGGTTATGAACCTTACACTTTCGTATCTTTATTTCAAAATTCATTTCTATCTGTTTGTGCGAACCTGAACTTACCTAACCTCCGCTAAACCATGGTAACTTAAAATACAACTCGGGAGGGGAGGACGCAGGCCTCGGTTAGCGATTTGCATACGCAAAAGTGCTATATTGCGTATTCATAATGCAAACCGCGGGCTGCGCCCACCCCCCCTCCTCCCCTGAGGCTCACGCCGCCCAGCTCCCTTTGGACGCACCGTTCCCCGTTGCACACCTTGCAGTACAAGCCTGGTTTATGTATATATATCCTGGCTTTCAGTAGCCTCTATTTGTATGCCAAAGTAATTACTAATAATAAATGTGAACATATAAAAATATATTTTGAATGAAAAAAAGAAAAATATTGCCCCGCCGGGCTTGGAACCCGGGGTTTTTATTTAGTAAGCCAGCTTCTTACAGCTGCATCATGCTAGTACCTGACAAATACTGGTTTGGTCGTTGTATTTACAGTGGATGGCGTCGGAGCCTGTCATTATGACGTCGCAGGCACCATGACTTCCAACCTTTTTACTATTTTCATCCTCAACATTTGAGAGCAGAGTGTATAAATTTGTACGATTCCTTGTTGGTTAGTGGGCCATCGATTCCGCGCAAAATTGCGCTTGTACCAGTTTATCATCTCGGGAGTGTTCCTAGTTAGTGGTACACCTCAAACATGAATGTTTGTGTGTGTGATTTTATCTTAATTCTAAGAATATCAATATATACAGGTTAAAAAGGTATATCAAATGGAACAAGTAAAGCCTGCTTAGGGTGAACAACGTTTCAAAAACGTTCTAGAGCGTTGGTTAGCAATTGGAAAGTCCTGGGATCGATTCCAGCGGTCCACCATTTTAACTGAGGTTTCCCAAAAAATGTCCTCACCCATATCAGGCAAACGCCACAATGGTACCTATAAAATAGGCCCTGACGGACTATCTTCCAACACACTCTCCCAACCGTATCCGGACTTGATCCTCATATCGTCGCTCCCATCACATAGTGACGTATCTCATTTTTTCAAAATTTTCAGGAGAACGATTTAAAGAAAAGTATCTCTATATGCTTGTTAACGTTTATGTAACCTATTTTTGTTAATAATTTTGAACAGATTATCATTAAGATATGTCGATTGTAGACAAGAAAGTATACACAAAATGCCATATTCTGACGGTCCTAACTCAAAACTGCCCAATTTTGAGATACGTCACTTTGTGATGGGAACAATTATGCGTAAAGACCTTAATTTTTTTTAAACAAATCCTTCCAGAATCCTTTTGGCCCTCCCTGTCCCGGGCGAGTGTTATTCTTAAACAACATAAATCAATGCATGCATTCACACAAATCATACACCTCAGATTTGAATATACGAATATAATATAGTGGGTGTCAAGAATACTAATAGACCTTCGCTCATTCTTCATTGTCAATTCTCGGTGGTAGAAGTTTGGTGTAGCAATCGGGAGGTCGTGGTTTCAATCCCAGCACGGACCATCCTGACTGATGTTTATCCAGGGATTTTCCTCAGTCACACCCGGCAAATGTAGGGATTGCACCTTCAATATATGCTCTGGCTGACACGTTCCCTAATCCTTTCCCATTCCCTATCCCGGCCTGAGCCTTAGATACCTAAAGGCCATAAATAAAATTCAAATACATTGTCAATTCAAAGTGCGTAATGCTAATTACAGGACATACAGATTAAATCCAATTTAAATATATCGTGGTAGAAGAAACCCACAAATAGAAGCAGAAATGTTATATGAAAAATTTATTATTTGAAAAATAATTTAAAATAAAATTTTAAAAAGGTTCCAACTCATTAACACACTTTTTTTAAAAAGAAAATATTGAAATGATGAGGATTCGAAATCGCGACCTTACGCACAATAGGCAGACGCAATATGCAGCAGACCACCGACACTTGTTCATTCTGATTATGATAACACAGTACTTATTGTAAAAATCGATCTTGTGCGGGTTTGCGATCTCGCAACAAAATAAATATGATATTTTCCATGTCAAAGCATTGCTGTATAAACTTAAGATAGAAACAAATAAGCGGAGCAAATCAATACGTTTAATTGAAAAACTAAAAAGTGTAAGAGTTTCATCAACTAACTAACTTCTTGACTTCATCGGACACGCTGAATTACATAAACAACAGCAACTTGTAACGAATCAGCTATCTCGTTCCTCATTGGATCCTGCCTTATTTTTCAATTTTAATTATATAACAACAATACTTTGACATGGAAAATATCATATTTCTTTTGTTATGAAATCGCAAACCCACAGCATCGATAGTTTACAATAAATACTGTGTCATCATAATCTATATGTTCTGTAATTAGCATTACGCACTTTGAATTGACAATGTATTTGAATTTAATTTATGGTCTTTAGGTATCTAAGGCTCAGGCCGGGATAAGGAATGGGGAAAGGATTAGGGAACGTGTCAGCCAGAGCATATATTGAAGGCGCAATCCCTACATTTGCCTGCTGTGACTGAGGAAAACCCATGGAAAAAACTCAGTCAGGATGGTCCGCCGCTGGGATCGAAACCATGACTTTCCGAATGCTACGCCAACGATCTACCACAGAGAATTGACAATGAAGAATGAGCGGAGGTCTCTTATTATTCTTGACACCCACTATATTATATTCGTATATTCAGATCTGCGGTGTATGATTTGTGTGAATGCGTGCATTGATTTATGTTGTTTAAGAATAACACATGCCCGGGATAGGGAGGGCTAAAAGGATCCTGGAAGGATTTGTTTAAAATTATTTTACGACCTTTCGGCATTTGAGGATCATGTCCGGATAGGGTTGGGAGAGTGTGTTACAAGATAGCCGGCCAGTGCCTATCGTAATGTTCCTTTAGGAACACCCTGTTGTTTGTGGAAATATAGGTAGAGACAAAGATACACGGGGTATGAGTTTTGCCCATCACCAGTTTTATTATAAAATAATATAAGTTCTTTAGATTAATCAAAAGAGTCTCCCGTACCAAAGTAATTATACAAAATGAAAAGTTATAACTTTTCTGGCTTCTTCTTCTTGGGTGTAGGCCTTGCAGAAGAGAGAAGGATTTGGTATAGCACCAGTCCGCAGCAATTGAGTGCAGGAAGGAAGGTACCAGTCCGACAGCAACTGAGTACCGGATTTTGTGTCAGTCCGCAGCAACTGAACACAGGTTCAATTAGGCAGCCCACCTGTCCAACAGCAACAGAGTGAGCAGGATAGGAATCCCTCCAGTCCGACAGCAACTGAGAGAGCGGTTTTAGGAAGCACACCAGTCCGACAGCAACTGAGTGTACATGTCTTAAGGATAGTACCAGTCCAAGGCAACTGAATACTAGGGAAGAGGAGAGGAGTGATTACCCAGGGAAGTGATGCTTTATATTGGTGTGTCGGTCTTTTATACACCTAAATTTGCTGAGTCTGCTGACTCCTCCTTCGTATCGTTGGTAGCTCCATCGGTGGCTGCTTGATGAAACTCCACTTGTCGTCTGCGCTATTTACGTTTCCTCTTGATTGTTTGTGTTGTAACACTTGTATCACACACGTAGTACACACTACTATCTTGTTTATATTTTGATTATGAGGGACACGTGCTGAGCACGTGGCGCGGCACTTGGAACGTTACATTCCCCCTCCCCCGTTAAGTATAGGGACACAGTTATCTGTGGAACTATATTTCTAATTCTTCTGTCGTAGAACGTTCCATCTTCATAATTTACACTATTCACTTATAACACTATATAAAAAAACTATACATCTGTCGGTTATATCATTACACTGCGTAGTTTTGATGTTTGGATATGAGGTTCTTACTAATCCAAGCAGATTCGGTCTTTAGGACGTCATTATCCTCAGGGTAGTAAGGGGTATCCAATTGTTCAATACTTATAGACAAGATCACTGATTGAAGTCGGTAAACTTGCACTATTCAGTTCCATAATTTGTGGTGAGAACTTGTGTTCATTGTTTGCACTGTTATGAGTGGTAGCACTATAAATGTCTGAAATCATGTCAAGTGATAGACTGTCCGTGGGTTTTGCATGATTGGTCCTTAAAGTCCTTTGAATTTTAAACCACGAATAAACAATAATAACTGCTATTACTAAGGCCAGTATGCTAAGGACAACTAGAATTTCCAGTATGGGCATTATTTCTGCAATAGATAATTTAGGCGTTTTGTATTAATTTGGCGATTTTCGTAAGCGATAATATGTACAGTACAATATAATAGCAATAATTAAAAAATAAAATTAACAATAAAATGACTAGAGCGATAGTCGACCATGGCAGGATAGCGTGTAGGTGATATTCTGAAAACTTGTTCGGTAAATCATTTTTCTCATTAGCCATTAATGTATGTAAAGAAGTAATAGACTTCTGTAAAGTCTGTAAATTCAAAGTAAAATTGAGAGATAACGTCTCATTAAAAGTAATATACTCAACTTCCATATCTGTAGTACGTCTTGTTGGTAAGTTCAGGCTGCCTGTAATGACTCGATCAAAGTCCTGAAATTTGAAGTAATACGTATGAAATGAATCCTGCTCCTTCTTGATAGATATTTGATTATGCTGGCGTATAATTTTAATTTGCTTTCTACTCGCAACGTGGAGGCCGGTGGTTGTGTACGTATAAAATTCCTCTTTTGTTGATAAGGCAGGTTTAATTTGACAATTTTGAGGTATATTTTGAAATATCAAATCATACAAACAATCGGTCTTTTGAGTTTTAGCCAGTTCCTGCATTTTACATAATGTAAACATCTGATGCCGTCGGCATATAGAAGGGTCGATTTCAAAAATTGTTGAATCCGTTTTTATTGCGAATTCTGGAACGATCATACGAAGATGCGTTGTCTCTGACAAAAAACAGTTGTTGAAAATTTTATACAGTATATTATAATTTGATTTCTTTATGACCGGAGTATGAATTATAATATCCAAGTTTGCAAGATTGGGATCAAATGACAAGAGGAAGCTTTTTGAACTCTGATAGAAGATTCCCAAATCTTCGTATACTAATGAATCTCTAAGTATTGGGTTATTTGCTATTCTTTGGCTAACGATGGTTTGATTAAAATGTCATTTACCGAATTTTGTAGTAAACTCTGTATTACGTTATCAAAATGTTGTTCCAAAATTTGGAAATTTAGTAATGTTATCAAAAATCGCTCATTACTAGCTTGGGTGCATAATAACTGGAGTATCTCATTATGCATTTGGGATATTACTTTTTCAACTGCTATTGTTATATTAGATACAATGTGTGTTAATTGATAGTTGCTCTCTTTAATCTTCTGGATTTGTTCGTTAAGGTATTGATTTTGTTGCTGAAGTTGATTTACCGCTTGTTTTAACTTATGCGTTTCATAAAGAGAGAATCCTCCCATGGCTAAGCTAGTGATTGATACTAATAAAGAAAAAATCATTCTCTTTTGCCTTTTGACACACCCTGTCTTGAAATCACAGAATTTAATATTCTGTTAACAAAAGAAACATATTCATTTATTGTACTGTGTATCATCATGCAGGTTACCTTGACTAGCGATTATCTCCGGAGAATCAATACTATTCTGATTGATCGATGTGTTGATTCGCAAAGCAGGCGGAAGATAATCAAAGGTTTCCGGTATATTTTAAATAGTGTTGTTGAAGACACTCTTGTTTTTAAACAGCTTTCGGTTATTGCTGACACGTATTTAGAAGTTCTCAGTAATAAAGACGAAGTTGAAATCCGATATTTCAAAACACGGGGAGAGAACGGAAAGCGGTTTATTTCGTTTACTGTACAGTAATTGGTAAGTAAAATCCATTTCTGTCTTTCTTTACGTTTTTTTTAAAATTATCCATCCATGTCTTGCATGCATTTATGTTCGTGTGTATACGATAATCTATAACTATGCTACTTGAAGTACTGGAATGTGTCACCATCTGGCGCTGATACTCCCACGAGACATGCTGAATTCTAATGCGTAATGTATGGGTTACTGCTTCCGTCGGTTAAGCAGCTACTCTCGTGAAAATATGTTCTTTCTTTTTCTCTCTCCTTCTGACTATTTCATAGTCCCTTTTTTCAGAACTTTTAATGTTCCTTTTTGTCGTAATATGGTTTCATTCTGTCGATAGCAATAAACTGCTCCGTCGGTCGACACTGGGGAGGCATTTGTAATTTGTATAGGTTTGCATGTATTTTTTCTAGTACCGTGGCTGGTCCAATATTCTCATCAGTCCACGACTGGAACTTTCCCTTTATACGTTTCGGGGAGTGAACCAAAACTTTACTTCCTATAGCAAATTCAGTTTGTGTGTCTCATATCGTAAAATTTCTTTTGGTGAAGAAAATGTTTGTGTACTTCATCGGCGGCTTTCTTACGTATTTCAGGTAATCTGTCTCGAGGTACTTGTGTGTGTGGCGCTACCCCTAGGTTACAATCCGCCACTGTTCTGGGTAAATATCCCGTAAGTAAGAAATGAGCCGATTCTTTTAAATTAGTCTGGATGGCTGCATTGCAAGCAAAAATAGCTTTAGGTAGATGTTGAGGCCAAGAATCCATGTCCTCTTGCGTATAGAATTTTAAGACATTTTGGAGATTACGTCCTGATATTTCGGCTAAGCCGCTTCTGCTGTGGGAGTACCATGGACTATACTTTAACTCGAAGTTGTATTTCTCTGCTAACTATCTTACGGCTTCGCTTTTATGTACTGGATGAGAGTCCAAAGTAACAGTTTTTGGGCCCCAAACAACATTATAACCTGGTCTTCTAAAAATTCGGTGACTGTTTGGGCTGAAACAGTTTCAACGATTTGCGCCCGTAAATATCGTGTTGCGGCCTCAATTCCTAAATGGATATACCTTGTCCCTTTGTACGGGATAGGTCCAAAGGTATCAAATATTATGTGTTCCGATATTTTATGTATAGGATGTTCCAAAAGTTCGGCCTGTTTTTTTGGCTGGTTCTTAAGTCGTTGACAACTTTCACAGATGCGAATTTTATATCCTAAAAACGCTTTTAAGTTAGGCATGTAGTACTTTTGTAACGTCATTCTATATAGTCTGTTAAAACCAACGTGGCCCGAAGTAGAATTGCAATGTATGTTCTCAAACCATTGATCGGCCATTTTTTGTGGAACACATAGGAGGAATATTTGTCCATGTGTTGGGTGTTTCCTGGTTCTATAAAGAACACCATCTTTTAAACAGTAGAGCTTCGCACTTCGCAACACCGATGTCTTAGCTGGTTCTATACCCATTAATGCATTAATTATGTCCGAAAAATAAGGGTCAGTTTTCTGTGCTTGTTTCAGAGTTTCTAATGATGAAAAATTTTGAATGCATAGATTCGTATCTAGGGCGTTTGATCTAAAAACTATTACTTCCTCAGAGTCATGAATATCGTCCGTTGTCTTTTCTCTGTTCGCTATCTGACCTTCCAGTATTCTTTCCTGGTTTTCCTCAGTACCATCTTTTTCTTCATTCTCTATAATTTCTCGAGATTCAAGACGGGAGAACAGGTCAGCCGGTTGCTTATTACTCTCTTTGTGTATTACATCAAATACATAGTCAGACAGGAACAGGCGAAACCTGGTAAACTTCCCAACGCGATCGGGAGCGGTCTCTAGATTAAGCAAAGAACGAGCGTCTGTAAAATGTTTGAATGGGCAATTCAGCAGATAGTATCGAAATTTACGACAAGCGTATAGAATCGAGTAAAGTTCGCGTAACCACGTTGATGCCTTTCTTTCAGATTTTGATAGTCTGCGACTGCAATACGAGACGACTTTCTCTTCTTTAGTTTTTGGATTATAACAGGTCAGTATAGCCCCTGCCTGAATACTAGAGCTATCTGCATAAACTCTTATTTCTTGAGATTCATCGAAATGCGCAAGAGAAGGTGCGTTCAAGATATCCATTATTAGCTGTTCAAAAAGTACATTCAGTTCAGGTGTCCACTTAAATTTATTGCCTTTCATGAGAAGTGCTTGGAATGGTTCTATCTTCTCGCTAAAGTTTTTCACGTGAGAACGGACAAAACTGCAAGTTCCAATGAATCCTTTAAGCTGGCGTTTCGTCTTGGGGTGTTTGAAATCCCTTATTTTTCTTGCTATCTTCGGAGAGATTGCTATTTCCTCTCCAGATAGAGTAAATCCAAGTACTTGTAATTTTGAGTAGAGGAGGTGTGTTTTGCGAGGAGATGCGCGAAAATCATGTGATCTCAACTTACGGAGAAGCAAACGTAAGTGTTCTATTTGTTCCTTTGCCGTGCAATTACTCAAGATAATATCGTCTGCGAATTGTGTTATTCGATTAGGTAAACCTTCTAGCATCATTCTGGTTACTATCGAGAGCGACTGACTACTAGTTGCCGCACCCATTGTGGAGCGGCAGAATTGGTAGGTCTTCCATGTATGAGGTACCTCAAACGACATGTATTTCCAACTCTTTGGATGGAGCTCGATTTGATAGAAACTGGAAGACAAGTCGATCGTTGTTATTAGAGATTTACCCCTTATACTAGCTATCACATCGTCTGTGTTTTGAAACGGTATCGATAAGTATTTCGTGAATTTATTGCATTCTATTAATGAAAGAACTATACGAAATTCCTTAGAACCTGGCTTACGAACAAGCAGCATGGGTGAAGAGAATTCACTCGTGGATGTTTCACGTATTATGCAGGCTCGGATCAGCTCCTGAATTTGAGAATCTACTTGGTTCCGGACTGAAACTGGGACCGGAGGAGAACGCCGGTGAAAAGTTGCTGATTTATCTATCCTGATACGATACACATATCCACGAAATCTTCCTAAATCTGAACCACTATAGGCAAACGTATCTCTAAAAGAATACAATAATTCTGAGACTTCTTGTTTAATATTTTCTGGAAGTTTTGGGTTGATATCGAATAATGAGTGGTCAAAACTTTTTTCAGTGTTTCTAAGACGTTCTTCAATTTCTTCACGTGATCGATATCTATATTCATCAATCGGGTCCTCTTCTTTTTCCTTGTCTTCTTTTATATTGAGAACAATTTCCTCTAAATTTTGCTCTAAATACGCCACTGGTGTATTTTTAGCTAAGTATACATTTTTAGATGTAGGGTTTATGACCAGGATAGTTCGTTCATTGCTTGGCATTTTAATAGTTAAATCCACAAGTTCATGCCTATCTCGCAATGTTTGCAGCAATCGTACATAAAAAAAATGACGACTGTTGTTTTTCTTCTTTCTCCTCTAGTGCAATGGGTAAAAAGAAATAAGATTTTGCTGGGATTGTAACTTTCTTCGTCACATACACGTCTGCAGATTTTTGCTGTCTCATCACATTTATTACTGACTGTGAAACATTTTCCCTTCTGCTATCTGATACTGGCATTTGAGGTCTTTTTGCTTTCTTGTAAAAAGAAATCCTGTTCTTCTGTAAATCGATTTTGCTCTGCAATCTCCTTAAAATATCCTGTCTGAATAAAGGGTTGTAATCATTTTGTTCAATAATTCTGAAATAGTGAGAATAAGTTGTATTTCCTATTTTGAATTTTATTAGCGCCATGTAATTTAGTTCAACAAGTTTGTTCGCGATTCCCTTTATATATGTTTGAAAAGGGATTAATTTACACTTCTTGGGTAGCTGTTGACGCGCCCAAAGTGAGATAGAAGACGCAGTGTCAATTATAACTGGTATCGAATTACCTTGCACATTGATTTTTATTAGGGATCTATTTTCTTGCGTATCGTAAGAAGTTGTTTCTCTTCGATCTGTTGACACCTTCTGATTGGAATATATATTGGCGAAAGAAACTTCTGTAATAGATCCTCTCTGTGCACTTATACTCTTATCATCAGTATTTAATGTAGCGGCAGGTCCTTTCTTCTTTGGATCAGCTTTCTCCTTCTTTGGTGGTGTGACAGGTCCTTTCTTCTTGTGATGAGCCATCTTCTGATTGTGGGTTCGGGAGGCCGGTCCTTTCTGTTTGTTATTTATTTTCGTCGTCTCTTCGGTCTGTATGGCAGGTCCTTTAAGTTTCTTCTGAGCTGTCTTAAAACGTTTAGTAACCTTCGCCCTCGGGCCTTGCTTGACTTCCGACTTCGAGGGCGAACCTATTCGTTTCCTGAATTTGAATTCTTCTTGTTTTTATGCCAACAGTCTTGTGCTGCATGATTCCTCTTGTAACAAATGGCCCATACGGTGACTGTACCGCTATTATTTCCAGATTTGTTATTGTCACCATTTTTCTTGTAATTGTTGTTTTTCTTATTATAGTACTTCTTGGCATTTTGTTAATTGTTCTTCCTATAGTACGGTTTTTGGTTTGTACTATTTTTCACGACCATAAGAGACAATTCTGCCAACTGTTGGGTAATATTGTCCATTGAATTTTGCGTATTCTGCGTACTCTGATTGGGTTGATAATTTTCGTTGTAAGATGTATTACCGGTATAGAATTGATCATACATATATCTATGTGTTGGTTTAGTAGGCGGTGTTACGTCTATCATGGTAATTGGTGCCTGGTTGACATCTCTTCTTATGCGTTCTTTCATAGGATATAGCAGAAAATTCGGATTTTGATTATTTTGGTAACTGGTTAGGACATTGCTTTGGATATTAGGATTTTGATGTTGTTGTGGTGGTAGTTGTTGCTGACATGGTATTTGTTGTGGTGCAGGATGTAGATAACTAGGATATTGAGTAGGTAAAGGTTGGTTGTTTGCCGATTGAATGCTAAGGGTTTGACAACTTTGAGGTTGAAAATTTTGAATTTGTTGACTCATAGTAGGAAAACTAGGGATTATAGAATCTTGAGTAGCATAATTTATCGTTGGTTGTCTTTGCTGACCACCATCTGCTAATGCGTATAAAGCTTGTGCTTTCTCCACAAATTATCTTTTTTGAGTAAATCATTAGATTTTTCCAATGCATGTAAACGTTTCTGAAGATCTCTTACAGAGATATGCGTTTCCAAAGCAATATTTTTCAAAAAAATGATGTTGTAGTCCTAACCTGAGGAAATGAATTTTCTCTTCTTCCGTAGCTTCAGGGAGATTGTGTCTAATAGCCCTCAATTTCATTATGAAGTAAGCATCAATAGTTTCATCCTGACCTTGCTTTATTAGGTTGATTTCCATTTCTGCTTTGTAATGCGGGATTTTAGGTCTGCTTAGACTCATTAATTTGTCTTTTAATTGACTGTATGTCATATCGGCCATTATATTTTGTGATTGTATTTGGAATACCATGTCCAGTGCAGTATCTTGTAGGTACATAGGCAAAACCTGTTTCTTCTTTTCGTCATCCCACGACTGCAAACTTGCCATGTGCTCAAATAACATAAAAACCCTATCCGGGTCCTCGTTCATTCGACCGGAAAACTTAGTTAAATGTGGTAGATGGAAAGATGTATTTGTCGCCATTTTATCGCTTTTGTTAGATTTTACTTTATCTGTATCCGAATCCTGACTGCCCGTCCTACTGCCTGACCTAGTAATTACTGGCATTAAATGTTACTTGTCCTAGTTCAAAGTTCATACTTAAAAAAAACATAGGGTCACTTGACAGATCCGTTTTTAGTCCCGTTATTTGTACTTATCACTGGTTTCTGGGCTTTGGCACACCTTGGGCCTTTTTATTTTGTCTTCCACTAGTAAATTAGCTTAGTGGAATCGGCGCTATTCGCTATTTATAAGCGATTACTCCACCACGTAATGTTCCTTTAGGAACACCCTGTTGTTTGTGGAAATATAGGTAGAGACAAAGATACACGGGGTATGAGTTTTGCCTATCACCAGTTTTATTATAAAATAATATAAGTTCTTTAGATTAATCAAAAGAGTCTCCCGTACCAAAGTAATTATACAAAATGAAAAGTTATAACTTTTCTGGCTTCTTCTTCTTGGGTGTAGGCCTTGCAGAAGAGAGAAGGATTTGGTATAGCACCAGTCCGCAGCAACTGAGTGCAGGAAGGAAGGTACCAGTCCGACAGCAACTGAGTACCGGATTTTGTGTCAGTCCGCAGCAACTGAACACAGGTTCAATTAGGCAGCCCACCTGTCCAACAGCAACAGAGTGAGCAGGATAGGAATCCCTCCAGTCCGACAGCAACTGAGAGAGCGGTTTTAGGAAGCACACCAGTCCGACAGCAACTGAGTGTACATGTCTTAAGGATAGTACCAGTCCAAGGCAACTGAATACTAGGGAAGAGGAGAGGAGTGATTACCCAGGGAAGTGATGCTTTATATTGGTGTGTCGGTCTTTTATACACCTAAATTTGCTGAGTCTGCTGACTCCTCCTTCGTATCGTTGGTAGCTCCATCGGTGGCTTCTTGATGAAACTCCATTTGTCGTCGGCGCTATTTACGTTTCCTCTTGATTGTTTGTGTTGTAACACTTGTATTACACACGTAGTACACACTACTATCTTGTTTATATTTTGATTATGAGGGACACGTGCTGAGCACGTGGCGCGGCACTTGGAACGTTACACTATTTATAAGTACCATTATGGCGTTTGCCTGGTATGGGTAAGGAAAAGTCTTGGGAAACCTCAGTTAGAATGGTGGACCGCTAGAATCGATCCCAGGACTTTCCAATTGCTAACCAACGCTCTAGAACGTTTTCAAAACGTTCACCCTAAGCAGGCTTTACTTGTTCAATTTGATATACCTTTTTAACCTTTATGGATTGATATTCTTAGAATTAAGTTAAAATCACACACACAAACATTCATGCCTGAGGCGTATCACTAACTAGGAACACTCGCGAGATGATAATATGGCACAAGCGTAATTTTGCGTAGAACCGATGGCCCACCAACCAACAAGGCATCATATAAATTTTTACGCCCAGCACTCACAGATTGAGGATGAAAATAGTGAAAGTGATGGTGCCTGCGACGTCATAGTGACAGGTTCCGACGCCATTCACTGTAAATACAACTACCAAACCACTATTTGTCAGGAAATATCATGGTGCAGCGTCTAGACGCTTGCACACTAAATAAAAACCTGGGTACGAATCCCTGCGGGGGAATCTTTCAAAAAATATTTTTATATGTTCACATTTATTATTTGTAATTCCTTTGGCATACAAATAGAGGCTACTGAAAGCTAGGATATATACATAGACCAGGTCTGGATCGCGAGGTGTGACACAGGGCAATAGTGGGTTCGAAAGTAGCTGGATGGGAGCCTAAGTGGGGGGCGCAGGTCACCGTTAGTATTGGGCATACACAATGTAGCACTTTTGCATATGCCCATCGCTAACTGAGGCCAGTGCCCCCTTCTCGAGTTGCATTTTTAGTTACCATGGTTTAGCGGAGGTTAGGTAAGTTCAGGTTCGCACAAACAGATAGAAATGAATTTTCAAATAAAGATACGAAAGTGTAAGGTTCATAACCGAAACTGACCTTACCTTACCTAACCTACCCTAACACATGGTCACTAATTTTCCATAATGTACGACAAATGGAAGAAAGCAATTAACAATAATAAATTCTGAACTTCGAAAAATATATTTCATAAGACAAGAAGAAGCAAAAACTTTAACATTTTAAAATACAAAATGCACTTTTAAAAACAATCTTGAAAATGCAAGAAAGGAATTATTGATAATATCTATGAGTATATATATATATATATATATATATATATATATATATATATATATAT
>JAGDQP010024457.1:8409-27947 GCA_022664845.1 Lepisma saccharinum | reverse complement strand
TGTGCCCCATCTTGTCAGAATTGGTTGAGGAGGAAGAGAAATTCCTGGTGCCGAGTCCTTAAATTTCTGGATTCTCGAAGGGGCCTTCAGGAACACTTTATTTGCACTGGAAATTAACTTGTCTACGTCAGGAAACAAGCGTCGCACTTCCTCGGCAATTCTATGAAGACCGTGCACTAGGCATGTAACATGCAGCATTGACGGAAATAAAACTTTCAGGGCCCTTGCAGCCTTTTTCATGCATGGTGCTGCATCTTAGATGAGCAGGATGACGTTGTTATGGGTTATTCCGTCTGGCCATAGAAAATGCAAAGCGTTTGTGAAAATCTGGACGATTGTGGTGCTGTTGACTCGTTCTATGTTTTCCGACGTTAAGAGAAACAACTTCGGTGGTTGATCAAGCTCCAATGGGCCAACAATTACGTTAGCGATGTGTCTTCCCGTGGCGTCGGTGCTCTCGTCTATGGAAATCCAGATCTTCTTCCTAATTAGTTCGGTGCGAATACGGTCAACTGTACTGTTGTAACACACGTCCACGTAATTTTTTCTCAGCATAGACTCGCTTGGTATTGTCTCTTTTGTATACTTGTGCAAAAAAGCTCTCAAAGACTGATTTTCCACTTTCCACAGCGGTATGCCTGAATCAATAAATGCTTTGCATAAATCCAGAGAAAACTCGGATTTTCGGCTGTGGTCTGTGAGAAGTTCTGGAAGCTGACGTACTTTCTTCTTTCTGATGTTCTTAGTTACAGCTATTTATGTTTCTCTGGCGATACATGTTGCGAAATGAAATATTTCTTCCAATGATTCACAGCTTTCTCACACACTTTAAGCAGAAGAACCGATCCATCAGTAGAAAAAATGGCACTACCAAATTCAGACACATAGTGGTGTAACTTCGTTTTCAAAGGCACACTATGCCTAGGAGGCATTTTCGCACGATTCAGCACTGCAAATTACCTAAGAAAACTGGCTGCACATAGTTGCTTAAGAAGGTGAATTCACTCTATTCCTAAGGTCAACAGACGATAATCGCTTATTGCGACGGGAGACCAAGTGCATTTGTTTGTTTATGAAATGTAGTAAGTTGCATTGTTGTTTCTGCGATATCGAAAGAAATACAATGTTGCCAAATTGCCTGTTCTTTAATTTAAAGGTGGTGCATGAATTGTTGCTGTGGTTTGATGTAATTAAATACGTGGTGGCTTGGGAAGAACAAGAGTACTGAATAACCAAATAAAACAGAAGCGAGAAATGTAATTTTAAGAAAATGCTTTGCCGTCGGTAAGACAAAAGAGGCCAAAAAAGGCAATATAGCATGAAATTGAAAAAAAAGAGCAATACGGTAAAACAGGCAAAAAAAAAAAGAAAAAAAGGCAACGTAAAATCTCTTTCAGATTGCTCACAACCTTGGGATCGGTGCACATTTGTATCCAGCTATGCTTTAAAAGTGTCTGAAACTAATAGGCATTTTGCCTAAAATCCGGGCTCTAGTTATCACATACCATTTCTACATGTACCGTAACGTTGACACACAACTTCTGAAGAGGATAATTGTGCTGCCACCTACCGAGCGTCTCTTTGTCAGCTACTACAATCAGCGTTGCCAACCTCGGAACACGGGAAGACCGCACAGTACTTGAAAATAGGCCGTATTTCTTACCTCAGGGCCTTACATTTTAATCATACCTCAAGTTAGCATTTTACTACTACAATTCCAAGTTCTCGTTCTATATGTGTATAAATGCCTTAATTAAACGTGTTTTTAATGTCCTTAAAATGTTAATACAAGTTTAGGAAATATGAAAACAATGATATGGGAGAAAATGTTTAAAACTAAGTAATTTGTGATTCAAGAAATTAAGCTAAAATTCCCTATTTTAGCTATAAAAGCAATATTTGAATTTAAGGTAAAAATAAGTTGATTTTTCACTCACCATACTTAGTTGTCGAAAGTGAAGGAGTTGTCGTCGTCGTAATCACCAGACATCTCCATCATCACCCCATAGATTGCTGCTTTGTTGTTGAGAAAGTTGCTTAGCAATCCCATAAAGACAACTTTTTGTCATTGAGTTGAGCATGTCTTCAGCGGGAGTTAAATCTTGACATGTTGAACCCTTATTCTGGACACACTAACTTAATAACACACATGCACTATTTGATGTTAAAAGTAGCTAAGGCTGAGAGGGCAAACTGCGAATGTTTGCGAAGGGAAGTAGATTAGAATTATCTTTTAATTTAATCAAATTTTCCAAAAATTGATCAGCTTCAGAACAGTTTCTTATGTCTTGAGGTACCGGTAAGTTTACAAGAGCTAGCTGTCACCATTTATCGTCAGTTTTTTCTATAAGGTCACTCACTGTCTGCACCAAAGATTATATACCCGTTACAGGCTTCACTGTCTTGCGCCTTGATTCATTTTATCAGAGCTCGCATCGTCATAAACATTGTTGAGGTTCCAAAACTTGCTTATAATTTTACTTGAGGCAGAATCGAAATAACGGACCACAATGCATGAAGTTTTTACTCTCGCGATATCCGTAGATTCGTCTGTTAGAACACTGAATTTTACAGACTTTAGCGCGTTCGCTAATTCCGTTTTATGACACCTACCAATAACATCTTTCACGATTGCTGTACACTTAGTGCGTTTCATTTGAATTTTTCTGCGATTTTTGAATCAAGGAAGAAGCACTGTTTTATCACGTCTTCCAAGTGTTCCATTGTTTTAAATGATATATTATGCGCTGCTAGGAAACCCGCGAAGTTAATTTCTGCTACGTGGACCAGTTTATCTCCACTCGTGAGATAGTCCTCTTTTATTAAAAATGAACTTAAATTACGTTGACTAGAAAACGATATGCTTTTCATGTTCTTATGTGACTTTTACTTTCGTTGTGTCTTTTCACATTGCTTAGTTCCGCTACAAAACATACGTTACATACCTTACACTTAGCTTTTTCCTCAGTCACTGGATCACGACATAAACCAATTATTGTATTCTGATTCCCCCCTCCCCCCGCTTCTCTGTATCGTTGTTTCCTTCTTGCAGTTTTAGTCACAGTCTTGCTCTTTCTTGGTGTAGATGGACCACATTCGTCCTCGGAGTCCATTCTTATGTACTTACAAAGGACGTATGAAACTAATAATATCACAAACTTTTACCACGAACCAGAAAAACATAAAACGCAGCGAACTTTACCGTCCACGCTCCTGACATTTCACTGGCAAATGTATATATTTTACATCCTCTTGATACTATCCAAATCCTGATCGTAACCTGGAAGAATTGTAAGTTAAAGCGACATTGATTTAACTCCTTTGCAAAGCCAACGGGACTTCCCCGAAAAGAAAGCCAACCCAACGGAACATTCCCGAAACGAAAGCCAACGGGAAAAACCCGAAAAGCAATTCTAAATTTCAACGCTGCTGATCGCTAGGTCACCAGATTGTCAATTCAATTGTAGAAATATTTTTAGTTGACTATTTCTTTATCTATTTGATGTGATAATTAGTCTTTTATTTTCAATTTTATCCAGGGCCGTACAAAATGCATTTGGGCCGTATGTCGTACAGAGAGGTGAAATTACCGTATCTTCTTCATCCAAATAATCTCCGTCCGGGTTATCTGGACATTCGAGTTAATCCGGGGCCGAATTAACGGGGTTGTACTGAAACATCAAAACGTAAATTAAATTTTTTATCAACTTTGACAATGGTTCATTTATTGAAAACTTATCTTTTTATATTATTATCAATATTCTCACCGCATCTGCACTCAAAAACGGAGATTATGGGCTTATTTTAATGATCTTCCATGTGTGATTAAATTTCGTATTGATTTAGGCGACTACATCATTTCAACATACTGATTGGACAAAGCGGGAAACTGAGATTTTTTTTTCAAAATGCAATTTCCAGGACAGACAAAAACAGCACTGAAGTATTTAACTATCTCGCTGTGTAATAGAAGGATGAAAGTTTCATTTTAGCCGAAAAGCATTCTGGGTAGTTGTTTACTATAGTCACAATAGTCAAATGAAGTTATACCTTTCCGTATTGTCCTGTTTTATCGTAAGATATACCATGAAGACCAAAGAAATAAAAAAAAATGGGTTACAGATGAAACGTTGAAGAAAATGGAAGCGTATAGAGACAGAAGAAGGTACAAGGAGCTAAATAATGATCTTCAAAGAGAAAGAGACAAAGGAAGAGAAACATAGATGAGACAGAGATTGCAGTTACAAAGGCAAATAGGGAATATAATGTAGCGTTGATCAAAAGTAATTTTCTTAATTTCTTTCTTTGTCAAAACTGTTCGTGAAGTTACATGAATCGATATAATTAAATCAACAATAAAAACAAACAAGAAAATACGCCGGCCTGGTAGCCGTGTTCGTTAGGGCTCTAACCCAGCAACTCGAAGGTCCCGTGTTCGAATCCCGGCCGAGGCATGGATGTTTGTGATTGTGCATTTTAACTAGAACGTGACGGATAATCGTGACGAGCTGAAGTCAAAAAGTTGTTAGAATTGCTCATACAAAATAAATTTAAGTATTTTATGGCAAAGGAGGATAAGAGAATGCGGTTGGACAAAAGAACACAAATGATTTAACCAAGCGGTTAGTATCACTGAGAGAAATGTGCCAGCCGTGCTGTTGTTTGGTATTCATAGATTAATTTGCACAGGAGTAAGAGGAACATTTGCATAATAAGGCGATATTTCTATAATTGTACGAGGTTAAGCCATAAGTAACAACATTTGTAAATCGTTGCATCCAGGTGTGTAATGCTAAATTTTAGGTGAGTATACGCCTCGCTGGTTGTAACGACACCTCACGTTTATAATTCCATATATCTGCGTATTTCATAAATTTTAGGTGGGTATACAGTGATGCGTAGAAGAATGACGTGGGTATATTCCGTATACCCCATTACATTACTGGTTGCATCTCCAATAAGTGTGGGGAGACCTTTGAGGGGAGTGGTGGAATTAGGACTGCTCGGGATATGAAGGAAAGAACCCCCGTTTACTTGTTATTGGTATTAAGTACGTACTCTTACTCTCCATCCATAGTACTCATATCCGACATGTCGAGGTACCCTCTTTTGGTAGTTCTTTCTATATTTCAGAAATGAGTATCGTTTCTAGCTTGTTTCACTCTCATACAGTTAGAAGACATTACAATGAAGGGGCTGTAATTTTTTTTGAATAATAAAAAGTTAGTTAAACGTAATAAATTAGTAGCGTAATGTTTTCTTCCTTTCTAATAAAATGATTAGTTTTATTACTTTCGTTGGCTGAGGAAGGAATTTATTTGACAGAATTGAAGGTAATATTATGCCCTACCCTGACACCTCCAGTTCAACCAAAGGAGAAAAAAAAAACTAGTCCCAGCAAGATAATCGCACGCTAGTTTAGAAATCGCATTATCAGTTATATTATAGCACAGATTAAAATAAAATCTGCACTTATAAAAATTACTACTAATACGTAGTATGTAGATAATAAATTCCTATAGCTCACGAACCCTCTAACTGCTTTTTGACGAATCTCCTCTAGCTAAACTCATGAAGTGCTTGAATTTGACTGCACTTTCCCTTATAAATAAAGGCATCTGAGTACATTTATTCCACGTAGTCATTTTGTTCTTTACACTTTTAGTAATGTTATCACATGCCATTTCTACATGTACCGTAACGTTGCGAAACACACAACTTCTGAAGACGATAATTGTGCTGCCGCCTAGCGAGCGTCTCTGTGTGAGCTACTACAATGCATTATAAATCATGCCAATTCCGAAGTTTCGTTGCAGCGAGCAGGGCTGAAATTGAAGCACTTCAAGGGGGAGAGGTGTTTTTTTCTATAATTGAGTACCGAGCCGTCGCAGTTCAATGGTAGAATGTTGGCGTAGCATTCGGGAGATCGCGGTTTCGATCTCAGCGGCTGAATATCCTGACTGAGTATTCCTCATTCACACCTGCTATTATTCCAAAGCTAATAAAAGCATATAAATTTACATAATATAATGAGGGCAGAATTTGTCAAGATACTGTACCTTGTCATCTGTTTAAGATGAATCAGTTACTAAAACATGCGGTGGCTCAGCGGAGCGCTCACCTCTGGCGCTTGGGATCGTCAGTTCAACCGCTGCTTGTGTATATGGATTTTGTAGTGGACAAAAACCGTGTGGCTGGGTTTTCTCGGGATTCTCCCGTTTCTTCCCACATTCTTCATTCCACCAATCATCCCATCATCATCCATCTGGCCTAAGCCAAAGTTGTCTAAAAGACTCAAAAATTAAAATCAAATTCAAATCGGCTTTCAGAACCACATTTTCCGAATCTATGAACCGAGACAAAACATTGATATGCAAAGGAAATAATATAGGTCCTAAAATAGAGCGCAGAGGAACACCGTTGTTAATTGCAATTACTGAGGAATTGAATTCCATGCTTCTCTAATTAGCAGTCCTAGAGATATATACTACCTGCTTTATATTGCTCAAGTACGATAAAAACCAATCATATAACACACCTCTGACACCGTGGAGATATAGTTTCATTGATAAAGTTAAATGATGCACTTTGCCAAATGTCTTAGAAAAATCTGTAAACACACCTATGGCATGATGACTTTTATTTAGGGTATCTTCTGAAACTCTTTTATAGAATCACAGAGTGCAGTATCGATAGATTTTTCTTCTGAAAACCATGTTGGAAAATAGATATCAACTTGAGTGTAAATAGAAAGTTTTTTTAAACTTACCAACATCGCGTATTCAAACATTTTGAAAATATTTATAAAATAGAAATCGGACGATAATTTTGCCGTGCTCTGTAATATTATCTTTCTTGTGTAGAAGAATAACCTCAGCAGTTGTTAGCCTGCTTGGGAAAACGCCTGACTCAAAAGAGCTATTTATAAGATTGCAAAGCTCAGGTCTGCAATTAAGTGCATACATCTTTTAATAAGCATAGACGGAATGTTCCGGACCTGGAGATTTAATATTGCAAAGCTTCTGAATATGGGTGTGTAACTCTCCGATTGTAACTGGAGTTAGAAACATACTTTGCTCCAATGAAGTTTGTATATTTAGATACCTGATTCCACGTTGTGCGGAATAGGTGTTCGAAGACTATGACTACCCGCACAATTTTAAACCTCCCTCTCCCACTCCAAAATCACTGGCGACAGAAAAACTGATATTTCAATTTTCTAATCACAGTTGGTATAAATATCTGTTATCAACAAGACCAAACAGAAGCCATGAATATTATACGACGTCATGTCTGCTCGCTAATCTACATAATAAACAGTTGGAAAAGAGTCCATCATGGTTTATTTGTTAAAATTATTGATATGTTAAAAATCGGCGTGTGAATATACTGCTAATAATACGGGACGCGTAATTTTTACCTAAAATACGGGATATCCCGTATTATACAGGACAGGTGGCAACCCTAATACCAACTGTCACCGGTGAAGATGCCAGGAGATATTTCATTGTCTTGCAATATATTTTGAAGGCTATTATAGATATACAGGGTAAGTCAAAATGATGGACCCGATTTCATAAATTTATTTTGTGAAATATAATGAACATATCTTAATGTGAGCTACGCGCAAGGAAAGGCAAAAGTTCAAAGTTTAGTTGAGTTTAGTTTATGTCCCGTGTGGTTGCATTGTCTACCGCTACGCGGCGTTGGAAGCAGTTAACGAAAATGGTGCTGACTGGAGAGCAGAAATCGTTCTGTGTGCTGGATTACCATGTAAACAACTCTGTGATGAGTGTTCAACGGCATTTCCGTACCAAGTATGGCAGAGACCCACCTACTGGAAAAACCATTCGTACGGGGTATGAAAAATTCAGAGATACGGGCTGCATCTGTAAGCGAAAATCGACTGGCCGTCCTTCAGCTGAGGAAGAGACAGGGGAACGTGTTCCCGCCAGTTTTGTGCGGAGTCCACAGAAGTCTACCTACCGGGCAGCGAGGGAACTTGAAATGCCACAGAAAACTGTATGGCGAATTCTGCGGAAACGTTTACAAATGAAATCCTATCGCTTGCAACTGCTACAAGCCTTAAGAGACACTGATTATGCTGCTCGAGCGTCTTTCTGTGCTGATTTTCTCACGTTAATGGAAGAGGATGGGTTCGCCGAAAGGTTACGTTACAGTGATGAAGCGGTGTTTCACCTTTCTGGGGATGTGAATAGACACAACGTAAGGATCTGGGGAACTGATAATCCCCACGCAGTTGTGGAACACCAACGCGATTCACCCAAGGTGAATGTGTTTTGTGCCATTTCCCCTGAAAAGATTTATGGGCCCTTTTTCTTCCTTGAACCTACTGTGACAGGACATGTTTTTCTTGATATGCTGCAACAATGGCTCCTTCCACAGCTCGAAGAGGATAGTGCAGATTTCATTCTTCAATTGGATGGTGCCCCTCCGCATTACCATGGCAGCGTTCGGGATCATCTCAATGAGGCATTGCCACAGCGCTGGATAGGCCGTGCGTCTCAGGAGGATCGAGTTCTCATTCGTTGGCCACCTCGTTCCCCCGATCTGACCCCGTGTGATTTCTTTTTGTGGGATTTCATAAAGGATCGTGTTTACGTACCACCACTTCCAACAACATTGGGTGACCTTCGCGCCCGCATCACAGCAGCCATTGCAGAGATTGACCGTGACACACTACACAAGGTTTGGCAGGAGATAGACTATCGGCTTGATGTGTGTCGTGTTACGCGAGGTGCTCACATAGAGCACTTGTGATGTGACTGAAAAAAACTTTGAGAGTTACCCTTCTTACCACATGTATTACATTCAGATATGTTCATTATATTTCACAAAATAAATTTATGAAATCGGGTACATCATTTTGACTTACCCTGTATATCCTTATACGGTCGAAACAAACTAAGAACTCATTCCTTGATGTTCCATGCACGTAACAAATTACGGCAACACACTGGTAATGAGCACATGAGCAGACACATTTAAGTGTGCTCATCATTAATCCCTAAATTACAACTTGAATAATGTAACAGTTAACAACGTATTTGAGATGAAGATCGAAGAAATTTACAACGAGGTTGACATTAGTTGGAGTCAAGAACGCCAACCGAGTACCTCGGCCTTTGCTGAATTTGCCACAAGTTTTTTTTTCTACGGTTTCAAATTCTTCATTGTTTTTTGTCAATAATGACTTGATCAAGATGCTGCTGCAACGTCGGATCAGTTTGGCTAATGAATTGAATCAATTTGATAAAATTTCCAAGATTAACAAAGGAATCATTTATTGAATATGCTGCATCATTCCTGTCATCAAGACGCCTGATTCCCAGATTGTTAGTGCAGCAGATAAAAAACTCCACAAAACTGGAAAGTTGGAGAAAACCCGCTGTCGGAGACTGTTAGTAGGTATAATTTGGTATAAGGTTTTAATACTACAGTTAGGAATGAGGTACTGTTCACTACTAGGTAAGATAATTAGTAAGGTCTGTTTTACACGCCCGTTGCCGCGTTGCCTGGAATAAAATGTTGTTAGTACATCTAATATTGTTTAGTAACCTGAGTCAATGATTGTGATAGTGAGGTTGCTAGTTTGTATGATGATAGTGATTGATAGCTATTTTGCAGAGTCTGCATTGTCAATATATATATATATATATATATATATCTTTCCGTTCTTAAGACGCCAGGAGAAGATGGACTCACAGCAGAGATGTTTAAATGGAAAGGTGAAAAGATGCAAGAGGAACTTGCGAAATTGTTTTCAATGTGCCTGAAGCCCCTCGTACACGATTCAATAAAGCTTGAACAAGAGCGTTGAACAAGCAATTGGATGAAAATGACGTCACGAGTCAGAGACTCCACACAGGAAATCTCTTGAAATCAAGTCTTCTCATCCAATTCGTCCTATTTAGCAGACTCTGTTAAGGGCAGAGGGAGGAAAGCTTTATGGGAGAAAGATGTAGCTTATTTTTGTTTTCTGGTTTCCTCAGTGACAGATTGGAGGAGCCACGGTCGCGTTTAAGCTTTATCGATATTCGTTTGTCTCCTGACTGTTTTTTTTTTAAATATGGCGGTGGCGGTAGACAAAATTGATTTGTTTTGAAGTGAACTTATTTTTTGAATTTAGTTCTTAGCATTTAATTAAAAGGGAAATAGTGCAAGATATGTAAATATACCAATACAGAGAACTTACAGAGTGAGTTAGTGACAAGAATATGTGAATATGTGTCATTAAGTAACAAGAATATGTAACAAGGCATTTCCACATATTTTTTTTTTCATCCGGAGAAACGCGACGACGTGAACAGTTTCCTGATTCTGTGCTCTTTTAAATTGTGCTTTTTGTGTTTCGTTATTTTACTAACAACTCGGTAGAAGCTTTGACACTATGCAGATAGTTAGGAAGGTACACTGATAAGTAATGAACTGAATGCTAAGAGTAGCAAAGCAGTGTGTTTTTTAATGATATTTTATGCTGGATAGGGTGCTGGTATCAGTAATTGACCAGCCACCTGTGGTTGAAGAAAAACAAACGGTACCGGTGATAATAGAATTTATATTGGATGCAGTAGCAAAACCAAGTACATTTTACTCCGCTGTAAGTGTAGCCCCTAAACGCTCTGTAATCAGGAAATTCATTGTACCCCCCACCCTCAAATCACGTAAACAGTGTAAAGTGGATCTGAAAGAACGCAAGAAGAGGGTTGAGTTACAACTAATACAATATATTCATGCATATCTGTTAGAACGTACAATGAAATAATTAATTATTTATTCCTTCTTTGTTCAAGAAGCAATCTACACTAAATGGATGAATTATCTACACTGGAACAATCGTAATTTACAGATCGCTACTATACTGGTCAACTACTGGTGCAACTACAACTTTTGCAATATACTTGTCAAATGAAACAAATACAAGCTGCTCTTTCTTTGACGTTTTAGGCTTTTTTTTTTTTAAGAAAAATAATTATTTTTCTTAGCATTACTTCCGAAGTTGGTCGTCCGTCTCATTTTCGATTAAAAGCCTGATAAAAGCTACGAAAATGTAAAAATCATCAATTTTTACGTCCAATTCACTGGTTCTCTGTTTCGTTCGGTTACCGCGCAGGGTGGGGATGTTTACATTTATTAGTAATAATTGCTTTCTTTCATTTTTCGTGCATGATCTTAAATTAGTGGCCATGGGAACGTGGAGGTTAGGTAAGGTTTGGTGCGGTCATGTATATTATCAAAATATATTTTCATATGTTCATATTTATGATTAATAATATTGCTTTCTTGCATTTTCGTAGATTCTCTTTAATTACTGACCATGGAAATGTGGAGGTTAGGTGCGGTCATGTATCTTTACATTTTTTGTTCTCATATACGTCACAGTTCTTTTCGTCGGAACAAAGCTTACCACACTTTCTGCAATTTGTTTTTAGATTTATTAAACCATGACCTTCACACAGTTTCAAAAGATTTTCTTCGTTATAGCCTTATAGTTTCACAAACTGCAATGCTGTTAAACCACATCCTTGGTAATGTCCCTCTACACCTGTAGCCATGTTCACAATATAAATGATCGTAACTTTCCTACAACCCAATCGTGCGGTAATCTTCCGCCAAATAGTTCCATGTTTGTCACCTTTTATATAATAAAATAAACTCAACTTCCGCTCTTCTCATATATTATCAGCCACACAAACGAGCAAATTATCCATTTCTTCCCTGTAAATTTTCTAAATTTTACTAGAAACGGACGACCAACTTTGGAGGTTAACCCTTTTTCTGCATGGCTGCAACGGGTTTTGCAGGCAACACACGTTTGCCTATATAGATATATTTTTAGGTTTTGCAAGGTGATGAAAACACATTTTGACCGTTTTCAATTAAGGAAAACAATTCGTTGAATAGTTTTTTTTTACCTTAAGAGGCACTTTCTGTCCATACAAAATGAATGCAGATATGAACAAGTCACAGAATCTCAACAACTGGGAGCAAGTTAGTTTCGTTGCCTCTGTTTGATTAGTGTATGATAAAAACTCAAAATTTCACAAGTTTACGAAAAAGAATAGTTTCTATTATATTTTTTAACCTATATTTTTATTATTAATACAATTGCACACTGCGGATATGAATAAAAGAAAGGAACTTTAACTTTTCGTGGTTTGCTTGTATCTGATTTAAATTAAATAGGAATAATATATTGCTGAATTAAAAAAATATGTACTGTTCACTTTATCGAGGTAAAGTTTCTCTCGGCGTAAGAAAAGGGTTAAATTAGAAGCAAAGAAACTACGAGAAGTTAAATTTCTTTCATTATCGTCACATCCGCAATGCATAGGTTTTTAGGCTGTAAAATATTTTCTTTTTATAAATAGTTCAATTTGGTTCTTTAATTAGAGCTAAGCTACCTTGCTCCCATCTGTTGAGTATCTCTCATTCTTGCACGTTTATATCTACAGAAAATGACATTCAAATACCTTGCAAGCATTACATTCTGTTTTTTTTTTAGCTGCCACGAAAGGCACTTTACCCCTTGCTGACGGCTCTTCCATTGTAACCACCTTTTGGTCGTTCTACCCGTAACTTCTTAATGTAATTTCATATTTAATCAACTTTTTTTTTTTCTAGATTCGATGTGCTTTGCTAGCGGGGGTTAGGTTCGTCTGTATGGCTGTAGTTCCGTAGCTGAACACGCTAATATGACATTTTTATTGCTACGGTATATAATAAGATCGAGAGAGATAAAATGCCGTTTATATCAACCAAAATGTGAAAGATTATGGAAATGCTGTAATGTTTGAATCGTGTGTCATTGTCAGAGTTTGAAATAGCTCTTTTTTTTTAAGAAAAAACGAGAACACTTGGACGCAGACAGGTTTTAACGCCCTTTTCCGGGTTTTAGAAATAAAATGTGAATGGATGTAATTGCAAAGTTGGTTTAGACCTCAGTATACTGTGTATCAGTTCTGTGGAATTTTGAGGTTTAGAACGGGCATGTTCTGTGTGTGTAGGGGAATAACCTCACTTAATGGTAACTGCCCAGTATTCTAGCGAGTTTCCACGGTTCATAGCTGAGATTGAGGGAAATTGAAGGATAACTACATTTCGGATGGCCTCACTCATCCACCTAAGCAGGGTCTAATTTTTGAATAAGATCTGTTCAGGCCTTTAGATGATTTTGGCTCAGACCGAGTGGGTGATGATGGATGAACTGTGGAAGAAAGAAAGTGGGGAAACCCTGAAAAATCCCACGCGCACGGTATTTTTCCACCACAGTATCCATATTGGCACACCCCAGGATTGAACCAAGTACCACACATACCAGAGGTGAGCGGTCCACCACAGAGCCACCGTGAATGAGCAGTATCTGACTTGTCGCTCAACCTTCCCAGTGTCACCTGGCCGCCCAGTACACCCACAAATCACCAGACCACAACAGACGAGGTAATCATAGTGCTGGTTATTTTTTAATCCTTTATCTTCCTGATTAGCTCTGTCCTGAGGATAACAAGTGCTGTAATGGCGTAGAAGGTGCAACCTCATCAATTAGTAACCGAGCGACCGTAGTTCAATTGGTGGAGCTTTGGCTTAGCAATCGGAAGGTTCTGAGACCGACCTCAGCAACCGCCCATCCTGACAGTTTTTAAATAACTAGGCTCTGGTCAAGTACCAACATCCTTTCCCTCACCTTATAACGACCTGTGCCTGAGATACATAAAGGCCATAAATTAGTTCAAATTTATCAATAGTATCCTTCCGCCTCATGGCTGGTATTTCTGTGGTATGAACAGAAATATTATATAATCATTTAAAAAAAGGAACAATCTAGTCTGACTTTAACTAACCCATCTTTGGGTAGAAGTCTAGTTTAACCTAGTGCCTCAATTAGTGACCGTGGAGGTTAGGTACGGTTATGTATCTTTACACTTTCGTTTGTTTGTTTAAAAATACTGTAAAGATACATAACCTTACCTAACCTCCACGTTCTTATGGTCACTAATTAAGGAAAAGTCGGGTTTAACCTAGTACTCAGTTAAACTCAACTTCTACCCATCTTTGCTAGATCGTGGCGTTACTTTGTGTACCTGTCGGGAATTTCTTGTGTACGTGTTGAATAGAAAAGACAAAAAGCAGTAGTGAAATATTAGTTGTTTAATACTTGTAAGTTGCATGTTATTGTAATATGGTTTGATAAATTCTCAAGGTGTTTGCTTTCCTGTCTGAAGTCTAAAAACGTAGGAAAGTAAAAATAGTAAAAAAAAACTCAGGCGTGGAATGAGAAATACTTTTTTTTTTCATTTCTGTTCTCATGTATTGCATTCAGAAATAGCTATATGTGCATTACAATGTTGTAAAAGTTAACTATTTTTTAAAAATAAACATGGTCCTTCAATAGATTTTGTGTTATGTGTTCCTAACTCCCGTATTACGATTTTTGAGTGCTGTAAAGTACATTTGTGGTGAAGAGTGGGTTTCGCTGTCTTCTTTTTTAATATATCTTAGTAAAAATTGTTGGATATTGAATAGTTTGTAATTACCTGATTTCATTGAGTTGCAGAGAATAAATGTAGCAATATTATATGTATACATTCAAACATTTCGTATCATTTGCTTATGTATAAGGTAGCAATGTAGGAAGTACCTTCTATCTTGTAATAGCTTTAAATGTTTCTGGAAATGGGAAATAAAGAAGACATAGACCCGTTCTTAAAGTACTTCATGACACTCAAATTGAAGTTTTTACAGCGATGATGTGTGTTTTTAAGATTATATAAAGTATGGATTTCGTCACCTTGGAAACAGAAGGTACTATGTCCACTTTTTGGCAAAATGGAGTTAACACTGCAGTCAAAGACTTCGTAGTGAAGGGCATCAACCCGCAACCCGAAAAGTACTATCTCACAAAGCGACCTCCAAGTTGATAGAAATATAATGAATTTATACAGATTTTAAATGGAACTTCAAACTTTAAAACTGTTTTTTCTCAAAAGTAGTTGAAGTGGACATGGTACCTTCTGGTTCCAAGGTGAAGATTTGTTCTGTTGACAGGTTTTAACTTCAATAGGTTATCTTATGATTATCAATGTACGCTTTACAAACCTCGTTCCAACTCCGAGCTAAGAGGAGAGCTCACACCTATGGTCAGAATAGGCTTAAAATTCGTAAGTGGATGAGGACATTTGATGAACCTCTGTATGTCCATTAATATGATTAACTTCACTAGTTGCTCCATGAGATGTAGGTCACCGCAATTTATTTCTGATGTGAAACGTAAGTAGAAAGAGAATAGAATTACTCCCTGGCTTGGTTGGAATTGTCCTATGAACTGACATCAATCATTGATGAATAACTTTCACATGCGTTTGCAGAGAATACATTTGGATCGTAGTGTACAAGCAGAAAACAGAATTACTTATATTTATTTGTGGTGGGTCATTCATTTTAGCTGGACGCTGATCCAGTCTTTTATTTAGTTAAATCAAGTGTTTATTTATTTTTCTTAAAAACGATTAATAAATTTCTTTATTAGTTTGTATTAATGCTATATATAAAATCAGTGGTATTGTACATCAAGGTGCCGAGTGGTTGAAAGTCGTAAAGCGAGTTTATAGCTTTTAGTGCCAGTCCTGATGAAGAAACCAGCACTATAAATATACTTTTAATACGTTTAGATGAAAGTATATGGATCTATTAAAAATGAAATTGCTATTCTATTGGTTAACACATCATATTTTTATTAAATACTACACATCTAGTTTGTACTACAATGTGCCTGTTGTTAAGGTAAAGGAGAAAATGTTATAACTTGATTTCAAGCAGCCGCCTCTAGGTCTGAAGTGGGTATACAGATTTCCTGGAGTTGCTGTTCTGGGCGAAGAAGGTTAAGTATATGCGTAGAATTTAAACTGGCGATTTAGCAAGTAGTTGTGAGATAGTGATGTGGGAATGGAAATTAAATGCTTCATTAGGGTGCCGAAATTTGAACTACTAACGTGGAATGTAAAAGCGGCCACAAGAGCGTAAAAGACGGCCCCAACTTCAGGAAGTAACTCTACCATACTGTACGTATGTAAAAGTAAATATGTTAAGAAACATTAAATCTGACTACTAGCCCGCAAGCCTTCGCTTACCCGACATTACTGTTTTGCGATAAGAATTCCGTTTGGCTCGTTTTTGGAAGACATAAATCTACCGTTCTCTGCAGAAGTGAGATCAGATAAGAAGTGAATTAAAATATTCAATCCCATCATTAACCCACCTTCGTTCACTCGGCATTACTGTTTTTTTTTTCGTGAAAAATAACCTTTTGTGCATTTGCGACGCAAGTCCACGTAAGTGAAAGTATGTAGTGTTAAAAACCTTCGAATTTGATCACTAAATCGTCTTCACTTTTCTCGGCTTTGCTTTCTTTACAGTAACAGCACCCGTTAGCTCCGCTTTTGGGTAGCTTTAACATTCTGTATTTAAGTAAAAACTAAAAAATATACAAATTGACTACTAACCACCCTTTGTTTTCACGTTGCTCTGTGAGTAGTACCCGTCGAGTCTGTCTCTGGAACGTAACTGTACCATTCTCAACATAAATCATGTACCGTTGATAAATCGAAATTGACCGCTTTCGCAGGCTCGGTATATTGTATGATATTTGGATAGATAAACTTTGAATTTTTGGGACATTTTAGTAACTAATTACTTTGGCCCGTCTCGAGTCCATTAGCTGCTAAGTTTCTGGAATTTACAAACATCCATGCTCCAACTGGGATTTGGAAGCGATTCGAGTTGCTGGCTTGGCGCCTCAACCCACACGACTATCAGGTCGGCCTATGGTATTTGGAACAAACAAAAATAATACTTTTCATTACTGTGTTTTTTTTGGAGAGTACATAACTCTACAATTCTGTACATTCGTAAAAGCCGGTAGTTTAAAGGAAAACAATCGGACTTTACTACTAACATGTTTTCGTTCACTCTGTATGTATAGAAAGGATCGCGTGTCGATAGTGGAGAAGCACCCATAAATTGAGTTTATCATCGCATCTTTAAGCTGTGAGGTAAGGATGAGGACAAGAACAAATGTAGCATGAAAATGCCTGACGACCATTTACACTATCTGCGCGGAGAAAGACGTTACACATAATTAAGAGCAATCAGCAGTAAGGTGTTTTTTTTTACATTTAACACAAAGGTTGCAACACTGTTCGCACAGTGGTAGTAATGATAGGTTTGCTACACTGTCAGTTTGGTAACTTCTTTCCGGATATGGTAACATTGCTACCATTGGTAACTAAACTCAGTGGATGGAAACATTGATTAACAACAGGTGTTGCGAATTTCCGTCGGTGACAGAGTGGCGCTGCTAGTGTCGAAACTCGATACGTCGAATTAACATGGAGGATACTCATCTTTCTGTTAAGGGTATATAATCTTTGCTACCGGCAATCTAAAACGAGGAATGGGGCTAAGGGATACATTCATTTTGGAGTAAATGATCAACATGTTCTCCATCTTGAGATGCGCTATTTTTTTTTAATTTTTTTTAAGGGAAGTGGGTCGTCTGACAAACAGTACGAGAATGTTCCCAGAAAGTCATTCCAGAGGTCAATCTGACGTTCCTCTTACGGCGACGGAATTGTCTTCACTGAAAATTTGCGTTTGATATGTAAATGGACTTCCAGTACAGCCTTGATTCTCACAAACCGATGAGTATCCCAAGCATCTCACGTCAGTACAGAAATGTGGAATGGAAGGTAACTTGACTTTTAGACCATAAATTTATTTCGTTTTCCACTGATATCAATGAAAATCTATTTTCTTCTAAGCATAGAATCATAGTTGCTTTTCGAAATAAAATATTCAATGGATGGAACACTGTGTTTAATAATTTCATAGTTGGCAGCACTTGACTTTTCATTATTCAATTGTTAGCAGAAGTGTCAAGTGTCAATAAAGTTGTTATTGTTTACTGTTTAGCATTAACAATGCAAAGAGGGCGCCCTAATAATCATATTCAGATTTTTTTTTTATTTTTTGTTAATCGTTTTGTCTCCAGTTCGATCAATTCTGTTTAATCGCGTCATTTTTGTAAGTCTAGTTGCCATAGCTTGATGATATACCATTATACCATACAACAGATAAACTGGAAGTGCAAGGTAAATATTTCTGCATGGAAGAATATTCCTTTTCATTGGCAAGGGTAAACTATTAGACCCATTATAGTTGGTATTACCATGAAGAGAATTAGAATAAACGCTTGTGCATTCACAATTACGTTTCAGGCTTTATTATCTACGATTAGACTTCCACAGTGGCCTAACTCGGTACGTATCAGTAGCCTTATTGATGTTCCAAGTTTGCCGGCCAGACTTCAAAAATGTTCAGTAGAAAAGTTGACAGGGTGACGGCACCAGTTTCCGGCTACTTAACGATAATCCCGAATTCGATGCTATGTACATCCGCCCAAAAGACAATAAAAAGGGAAATACTTGAGTCAATACGTAGCTTGCAGTTTGGGTCATGTTTTATCGCTGTATCAAATGAAGCGACATATTTGTAACGCGTAGGAAGGATAGAAATGATCAAATAGAAAAAAATATATATCAGTTTCCAGCTACGGGGTTCATTAACTGAGGGCTAAGTACCAGCATCCACCCTTACTTCTGAGACTTACACAAAAGATGTAACACAAATAAAGGAAAATAAAATATAACAAACATTATATGGTGCAGATAATGCAACTTGGTGTCAAGCATAATTTAATGCTACAATGTTGAAATGTGCTAAATTTGTGCTATTCCTCACCCTTATCTGCACGACTTAAGTTCGAGAATCAACCATGTTTGGAGTCAGTGTGGTGACTCTTGCAGTGGTCGCAGATTCAGACACTTATTGAGTTATTAGGATAATCATTAACATAAAATACTAACCTTGGTTATGTGTAGGCTAGGAGTCAGGTTTGGTGTTTTATTTTTATTGCACACGCGATTTACTGTTAGTAAAATAATAATTTTTAGAAGGTTAGGAATCAATTTCGGTATTTTTGTACTTCACACGCGATTCAGTGTTAAGTAATTAAATAGTGACCTTTTGTTAGACAGAGGTTAGGTGTCAGGCTCTTTTTTTTTATTGGGCATGCGATAGGAATATCAAGGAAAGCACTTAGCAAGCGCGTGTATGGAAAACTGGCCTAACATCTTCTTGGTGAGTATTACGTTATGTCTGTTCTATTATTTTCAACAACCACTACCACTACTGCCGGCAGTAACACCACCAATTAAGAGAAAAGAGGGAATCCTGAACTAAGAGCAGTGTTGCAAACTCATAACATGCTTTCATACCTTCGGCAACTTTGATACCACTTCATCTTTCAGTCTTTATTTCTTAAAATCTATTTCACTTAAATTCGCTCCGCCAACATAATTGTGCTCCACACACATGGAGGAAAGTTATCATCCGTTCTAGCTGTATTTTTTTTTCATTTTCTGACGCCCAGTTGCATTATGTATACCATTTATAATATCACA
>JAGDQP010024456.1:0-27950 GCA_022664845.1 Lepisma saccharinum | reverse complement strand
TAGCGAAAAAGTAGAGAGCACAAAATTAGAACCCCTGAAAACAGACCTAGACAAAAGTCGTTTTCGAATGTTTCTTTCTTACACAAACAAAAACATATTTCGAAGGATATTTATTATTCAAACCGGGGAGACAAATAGCCGGGGATTAATGCCTTAATCCGGGGAAACTGTCAGGTAGAAAACTCGGGGGAATGGTCACTCTACTATAGGTTGGAATTCCACATTATATAGGTTTGCTGATGGTATCGTACAGTGATTCCGCCAGATCCCCCTTCCCTGTGGGGGGCTGTTTACCCCAAAATCTCAACAACAACCTCCTTCCAACTTTAAAATTTTTGCTGTGAAAAATCGATAGAAACCGTACAAATTTACACCTTCCCAATTTTGACTTTCCATCCCCTCTAAATTGAAAATCCTGGAGGAAACCCTGGTATTGTTGTTAATTCGTTGATTTTTATTACACTTCTCGCCTATCACATATTTGACAATATTGCGAAAAGATGGCATCATTTTCGGGGTTAAGGGGGTATGAATAGTTATTAACGTCCTAAACGATCTGGTGAGCTTCTAAGGACGGGACCTATAGCTTTTGGTAACGTGGACTCCGAGCCACTGCGTTCAATGGAGCCCGGTGGGATTTTAACCCATTTCCACGCGCACAGAAAACGAGCGCTCTAACCTCTTGACCACTCCGAGGTCACTTCGGGCCTCGTGGTTACGGCAACGTTGTGAGTCTTCGTGACCGAGCGGTTAGAGCGACAAACTACCAACGACGAATGCAGAAAGTTAGTTTCGAATCCCATTGCAGACCGGTAGAGAATGTGCAAACAAAAGCGATATACCAGCATGAAAGAAATGGATCAAAACAGCAACTGTCGAAAATAATTCTTCGTCATGAAGTTCAATACTCTCTTTTGGTCAAATGAAAAACAAGGATGATTTTGACCCGGAGAACAAGTTAGCAATTACAACGTTTCAAACAGGTTTCCAAAATACTCCACTTCTTGACGTTGAAAACTACGTTGATTCTAAACGTCGAATAAACCTTTAAATCCACCATTTCTCAACGTTTGTGTGCTACTGGAGAATATTTGTTCCTGAAACCAAAGAATGACATTCGTAGGATACTTTTTATAATATTAAAGGGATATTCTAGGTTGGAGTTTCAGGAATATTCGTAGAATATTCTGAGAACGTCCCCAAAGAATAAATGTCCTACAGGTAGTCGTAGAATATACTTGGGGTATCCTCAGCAATATTCTTAGGATATGTGCACATCCCGAACATTCAGATATTCTTTGAATATTCTACGCATATACTAAGAAAATCTTTAGAATATCCTTGGGATATTACAATATCTTCATGGGGATAATCGTAGCATGTTCCTAGAATTTACATCAATAATAGTTCTGATTTACAAAAAAGATGATAAATCGGACTGTAATAATTATCGCGGAATCTCATTACTTCCAACCTATTACAAGGTATTAAGTAATATTCTCTTAAAACGCCTAAATAGAAATAATTGGAGATCACTAATGTGGATTTAGAAGAAATAGATCCCCGTTGGACCAGATTTTCGCCTTGAGACAAATTTTGGAGAAGAAATGGGAATACAGTGGGACGGTTCACCAGCTATTCATTGATTTTAAGAAAGCATATGATTCTATCAAAAGGGAAAAGTTATACAGTATCCTGATACGATTTGGAATTCTGGACAAATTGGTTCAGCTAGTGAAGATGTGTCTCAGCGACCCCATAAGCAGAGTACGGATAGGTAATAAATAATATGTCAGATAGTTTCAAGATTCGCAACGGATTGAAACAAGGCGATGCCTTGTCACCACTACTGTTTAACTTTGCGTTAGAATATGCGATTTTAAAAATGAAAGGTGACAAAAAGGAGCTATCATTAAATGGTTTGAAGCAACTGTTTGTATACGCGGACGATGTAGATTTAATAGGGGACGATATAAATGCACTACAAAACAACACCAATGTCTTAGTAGAAGCGTGCGATGAGATAGGTCTACAGGTAAACATAGATAAAACAAAATACATGATCACAAGCCGAAACACAGGGAATAAAGGAAATAAAAACATAAGAATTAGGGATGAGGTCATAGAGAAAGTAAACAAATTTAAATACTTGGGAGCATACATAACAAGCAAAAATGAGGTCACGGAAGAAATAAAAAGTCTGTTAGTATCGGGGAACGCATATTTCTATTCAGTCCAAAAACTTCTAACATCGCGATTAATATCAAGGAAATTAAAAATATACAGAACGGTTATTCTGCCGGTACTACTTTACGGTTGCGAAAGTTGGAGTACGACCCTAGCAGATGAACATAAATTGCGTGTATTTGAAAATAAGGTTTTGGAAAGATATACGGGCCGAGATGAGTTGAAGAGACTGCACAATGAAGAACTTTACGGACTGTACGATTCACCAGATGTTGTAAAAATAATGAAATCGCGACGGCTAAGGTGGGAAGGCCATGTAGATCGGATGGGGGAAATACGAAGATTATATTCTATCCTGGTTGGAAGGCCGGATGGAAGGAGACCATTGGGAAGACCGAGACGTCGTTGTAAGGACAATATTAGAAGAGATCTTCGAGAAGTAGATGTTCGTGATGAAAACTGGCTTGATATTGCCCAGGATAGAATCCAATGGTGAACGTTTGTTAGTGTGGCGATGAACTTGCGAGTTCCATAAGTCATAGAGTTTGTTAGAATGGGTTTAAAATGTCCAGCTTTGGACATATTTTCGTCGTCCATTAGACGTCCAAACTTGGATCTCTTTGGGATGCCCAATTTTGGACTTGTTTTCGGCTTCCATTGTATATCTATTGATGAATGTGTACGTAAATTGGATGTTCCGGTACCAGATGCGGATGTTGCCGGAACGTCTTGTGCTGTATGGGTGTGACAACCGAAAACTATAACTATTTTACATATAAATTATATTGAAAAAACAGAGAAAGCAAGGTTCATCACCTGGCTCCGACACTGAACAAATCATATTTAAATAAATTAGAAATTACTTTTTTAACTCAACCACTCAGGCCTCGTGGTCCAGGTGATAAAGCGAACTAAAGATTGGGAATGGGTAGGCACCAGCAAAGAAAACCTAAAACCCAACAACCCAAATGAAAAAAACAAAACAAGAAACAATGTAAGTGAAATAAAAAGCAAGTGTGACGACAGTTGCACTTGCTCTCGGTAAGGAAAAAAAGAATACAGAAAAAAGCGAACTAAATCCAAATAAGATAGAAACCAAGGAAGGGGCTTGCCCTGTTACTTCATTACAACATAAACTTATCAAGAAAGAAGATTGGATTGGGTTCGAACTCTGTAGACGACCAAACTCACTGGGATTTTCTAGGGTTTCCCTTTCAAGCGTTTCACCAGGCGAATGCCGGGATGGTATTTTAGGTAAGGTCATGGTACCTTACCGAACCTCTACCTAACACATGTGCTTGGTACTCCTCAGCACCTTGAGAAGTGAAGGTGGCCGAGCGTGGGACTGATCACCCCACTTCATTTGATGCCGTAGCCCGTAGGTCGATAATAATAAGGAATGGAGAAAGGAAAGGTCAGGGTACCATCCCTGCATTTGCAATTCAATTCAATTACAACAACTTGTCATTTGGAGAATGGTAAGACTAGGTATTCAAACTCATCGTATGTGCGTTACCCCTATGCATAGCTCAAGGATAACAAGTATTTTCCAGCAACAACGGGATTCGAACACAGAGAAATTTGAGTGATACATTCGCAACTAAGCTTTCTCTTCTGCAGAAATGTATTCGCTGTCGCTTGTGCTCTCGTTTGCATGCTGACAGTCTGGGGGTACTATACTCGAACTCGAGTCGAGCAACCCGTCCACTGTTTATTCGGTAATGTCGCCTACCACAGAACTGGGCTGGTGTTATCTACTGTAGCATGGGGGGTCCCGGTACTGCAGTGCTGCCTTCCCCCACCCTCACTTTTCTCAATCGTCCTTGGTCTAACCCGCAGGACACACAAACATACTGATTCATAACCTCGTGCTCCCACTCTCTCAAACACACTCACACACACACGCTGTCATGACCTCCCGGAAGAGACGTGGTGAACTTTGAATTAGATTTGGCAACGCTCTGTCGGCAGCAGAGGTGTGAGTAAGATCAACTAGTAATAATCATTTTTGCGTACCAAAATTTTCGCAACTCTTGATTCCGGTAAATCGCTTTGAATAAAGGCTTGTACAATGATGCTGAGAAATCATGGAACATATCATGAATGACTATAGAGTAGGTACGTATGGTACGAACATATCATGAATGACTATAGGTAGGTATGATCTAAATGTACGTATGGTACGAACATATACTGTACAGTGTACATAGCAGTTCTGAGTTCATGAACTTCGCCAAAAAATAAAATTACAGTTGATTTTTCTACAGCAGTTCATTTAATAATAATTTTAATATAGTTGCATACAAGACTAGAAAACGCATATCATTGCTACCTGCGTAGTAATGGGTCTAGTTTATCAATGGAATATGACTCTTTTATTTTAATCGATGTTTGTTTTGGAACTATTTTATTGGGCGTAATCTTGTGACCAACACCGATAAATGCAGCCGACAGGAGCTGTCAGTGAGATACAGTCAACTTAGTCAAGGTCCTTACAGATGTCTCACAAGTCGCGAGTGGAAAGCACGGGGCTTCGACTACCTCGTTAAATCCACTGTTTGCCCATAGATGAGCGTATGAAGCTACCATGGGAAAGCCAGGGCTATTGTGTGGATTAGTTGGACCTCTGGCAACACGAATCAGTGCACGTAATCAGCAAGTGCAGACAACAACACACAGTGTTCCGTTGGTAAGCATTGCTAGTTTTGTGCCAGAAAAAGAGCATATGTAGGAAGCTCTGCTGTTCTGCTTCCATTTAAAGAAATCGGCTGCCGACGAGCATAGAATGCTTGTGGAGGCCTATGGTGACAGTGTTTTATCGGAAACAACGTGCCGAGATTGGTTTCGTCGGTTTAAAGATGGCAATTTTGACCTGAGTGACAAGAAGCGTGAAAATTGGCCCAGGAAGTTTGAGGACCATCAATTGCAGGCGCTGTTGGACGAGGACGATACCAAATCGCAACAAATGCTTGCCGAGCAATTGGACCTTACTCAAGCAGCCATTTCCATTCGTCTATTTGTCATGGGAAAGGTTCAGAAGATCGGAAAATGGGTGCCGCATGAATTGATCGAGCGGCAGCTGGAGAGCCGCCAACACACATGCGAAATGTTACTCGCCAGACAAAGAAGAAAGTCGTTCCTGCATCGGATTGTGACGGGCGATGAAACGTGGACATATTTCGCGAATCCAAAACGCCAGAAATCGTGGGTTTATCCCGGCCAGCCATCAACATCTTCCTCGAGAGGAAATCGCTTCGAACGGAAGACGATGCTGTGTATTTGGTGGGATCAACAGGGTATCGTCTACTTTAAGCTGTTGCAACCGGGTCAAACTGTTAATGGCCACGGCTGTCACCAACAACTGATCAACGTGCACCGTGCTCTGTGTGAAAAAAGGCCGGAGTATCAACAAAGACAGGAAAAGCTGATATTCCTCCACGAGAACGCCCTATCGCACACGTCAAAAGTGATCAAAAACTACTTGGAGACACTTAAGTGGGAGGTGCTACACCATCCCGCTTATTCACCAGACCTGCCCAATACAGACTACCATCTGTTTGCGTCGATGGGCCACGCCCTCGCTGAGCAGCACTTCGATTCGTATACAGACGTCCGAAAATGGGTGGTTTGCCTCAAAAGAGCAGGACTTTTTTTTGCGTGGTATCCACAAATTGCCCGAGAGGTGGGCAAAATGTGTAGCTAGCGAGGGAAAGTACTTTGAATAACTTGGTTTGTGCTATCTATCAACACACCATGAGTTTTGATGACTACAAAACAGCTGATTTAAGCTTCTACACCTGGTAAGATTAGTATTTAATGTACAGATCCTCCAACGTGCTTTTGGTATCTTCTCAGTTATCATATAGTACAGTTTATAAAAACAAAAATAGAGACACGAGCTCGGATAAGGTTTACACAAGTTCTTTTAACCAAACTGGCGTCGCAAACAAATGCCTAGTTCCATTGCTATGTAGAATTCTAGGAATCAATGCATCCTAGGTATTTCAATCCACAATTCTAAATAATAGAAGTATGTATAGTAAACTTATAAGAATCAGACGGGGGGGGGGGGGTCATACAGCGGTAACTACAAGGATGGTGTAAAGTGCGAAACTAACATAAGAAATGGAATTAAACATAATCATAACTAAGGTACAAATACGGTACATGAATAATTACTATTAAAAGGTACGGAGTAACGCAGAACTGTTTTGTATATACTGTCCTAGTGTTTGTCAATGCAACCTTTTGTTGTTATATTCTTGTAACAAAATTATGGTAAAGTTCTACCTCTGTTTTATATACACAAACCAGCACTGAAAATACACAAACCTGGCACAAAAAGTACACAGAGAATTAACCAAAAATGAACATTTTGTGAACGCATGTGAACTTTATGGGAACCTACCGAAACAAATGTAAACTTTAAGTTTGCTTTTTGTTGGCTTCTGGCCCACGGTGCACATTTGTACACATTAAGTTCATAGTTCACGTTATCTACATTTCGTTTTGAGTTCACTTTAAGTACATTTGCAAATATTAAGTGAACTTTTTGTGCATAAATTGTGTATCAGTACACCAGAAGTGCATGTATTATGCACCTAAAATGTGGCGTAGTTCATATTCACGAAAAGTTCATGTAATGTGCACTAAAAACGTGCTTAAACTTGGCCATATTGTGAACTCTATGGTATACTTTAGGTGTACTTTAACTTCCAGTAAGGGAAAATTGTTCAACAAGTTCCGACTGCGGTCTTATTGCTCACAACAATAAATAAACTTTTAACATGTTTCATAAACGGTGAATTTGGGGACCACCAGAGCCTACAACTTCATATCTGCTTCAATTCCGATTATTCTATTATTTTTTTCATTAAAAAATAACACATTTCCAGTAATTTTCAGTCCAGTTTGAATCTTAACTCAAATTCTCGTCTTACGGTCCTATAGATCTATGTAAGGTTCAGCTTCTTCCGCCTTTCTTCTTCACTATTCCGCATCTTCTCGCAACAGTAACAATCCAGTCGTATGCACAGTTCTATGACAATTTCAGTTTATAGTAAGTTGACGACAACTCAGCCTTTGGTTCGTAGAAGCTGTTGAACTAATTTTGTGATTTGCTCTGGGATATCTTCTCATGTTTGCCATAAGGATGGTGGAGGGAAGAGTTTTAGGCTAGTTAAATTTTTTAATTACTCTTCGTACCCCTGAGTGATGAGCCGTATTCCTCAAATCTTGGTGACGGCATACACTTGCCTAATCCATTAGAGATTGGTGCCATAATCACGCATACACAGTTGAAGTGTCTCTATTTTCTCTTTACGAACTGTATGAATACAACCACATTCATATTTTGTTCGTATATCAAGTATATATTTATTATTTTTACAAATTATTTGAAGCATTTCCAAAGAATTAAAAAGTGTCAAAATATATTTCACAGTATTTGGATATACGTAAGACTTATACACTACGTCACCTTTATGAATGGAATTACAATTGTAACGACGATGCCTGCTCTTTTAATATAATACACAAGGCAAATCTAGTCACTTATAAACAATCATCAATAATAGTTCGGTTACTAATAACAAACAATCAATGCCAACTATTTATCACTTGCAGTATATATACTTTTCCTTGAGGTATAGACAATTACATCTTTGCTTTTTTTAGAAGAACTGTCAATTCATAACACAACTATAAGTTCAAAAGCATGTGAAATGGAGTGCCCAAATCAACTTATCTAAGAACTGAGGTCGACTTTTCCGAAAAGTGACATAGTTTAATTTACCTCCGCGGTACACTTATATAAAATATATGACGTACCGGTATGTATAGCTGAAGAGTTTCAATCGGCTACCAATCTATAAAATAAATCTAATTATTTTGTTTGTACTTATGTACTTTCTGTAGAACCGACTTGGTACAAATAATGAAATAGCAGATAATAAATCATAGGTTACACATAGAAACCTTACCTCGCTACTTGATACAGCATGGAGCATATTATTCATGTATACCTTTGATTAACGTTAGTGTAATTGAACGATGTCAATTATTGGTCTATCATTTAGATACAACTTTAACTCTTGTACGTATAATATTGATTGATTATAAAGCCAATAACCACTATATAATTATAGTGGTTTTTATTATGGAAACAATCTATTCATATGTAGTTTCTTACAGATTATACTAAGGTCAAAAATGATACGTATATGTTGTAACGAAGTTACACAAGCACTCATATAACATTTCCATTGACCGTGTTTCGTGAACACGAAGTGTGATAAGCAATTCAATATTGCTGAATTTACGTTCAGAAACTTTAAAGTATTTCCAATTAATGTGTATATTGCATTTTTTTCTGATCTTCACTACTGTGCTTAGTATCTGAATAAAGTAGGATTAGAATATATAGAATACCGTTTAGCTGCTGTATCTTTCATGACTAAATACTAAATGTATTACGTTAATGAAATGAGGACCATGATTACATATACCACTGTTCACATAAACTGGTAGTTCACTGCTTAATTATTTGGTTATTCTATCAGAAAGAGAAGATCGTAATATTTTTATTTTTTATTTTTTGTCTTCAATATTTATTCAATAACACTAAAACGTATAATATGTAACTGGTATCCAATAAATTTAGAGGGCATTTAAATAACGAAAAGCAATTCACAAATATCAATTTCTTTCTCGAACTACGTAAATAGTAAAATGTTTACTATTGCAGATTTAACTATGGAACGTAAAAGTACTCTTGCATGGGTATAACCGACACGTTAAAATATATTGCAAATGTATTAGTGTTCAATATAGTGCCACCATTACATAATTTCTATATTTCCTTGATTCGCACGATCAGCTCAGCCCAGGATGTTACAGAATACAATCTGTATTATTTAATATTTCTTTTTAAAACATGTAGTTTAGCTTTGAAAACGTGCATTTGCAGCACGAATGGAATCACTATCTAAATTACATTTTTTTCTCAATTAGAACTTAAGACATTGTCCTACCTGATAATAAAATATTTGGTGAAAAATTCATTACGAACGTATTTTCCCTGCAATGGCTAAAAAACTGAGACTCCGAAGCTTATTCACACATCCGCCTAGTAGTGTTAGAAAAAGAAAAAGGACGAGATGTAAACTTTACGTTCATGCTCTAACACACCCTCTGCAATGAACAAAGCCTTGTGATGCGGTACTTCTTTTCGAATAGGAATCATTATACCACAAAATTGTCACTCCGATTCTGGAATTTTGAAAACCTTTATACATTATTAAGCAGGGGTTTCCTCAATTGCTCTGAAAGCATATATAGTTGATCTGACTAGCAGGAAATTTAGAAATAGGTAGTTTATGGTCCAAGTGAGACGTTGCCGACATTATGGATTAATAATGTCCCGCCACCCTGTGATATGTGTGTAATCTTCGTTCTTAACAACACCCCAGCATTAAAATACTTGGGTCCAAAAATCGATAGAAACTGTCCAAAACTCTACTTACACCCTCACAATTTTAATTTTACAGCTGTCAGACTGAAAATCCTGGTTGGATCCCTGGTGTAAAGTCAGGATTGGGATGGTTTAAATGGAGTTTGCACGGTTTCTATCAAATTTTGATTGTAAAAAAAAAAAAAAAAAAAAAACAAATTGGGGTGTTTCTCAGGATTGGGGTGGGTGGCAGAACCCAGAGGAGAGGGTCTGGCGGGATCACTGATATAATACCTAAATACTCGGTATATCTCGGTAAATACTCTAATGATATTCTTATTTACGAATAAATGATTCATTACATTCAATATGCTCATTTGATGACGCAACAAGCTAGAAACTTCGTTTTTATTTTATTCTTACAGTCTACCCATAGAAAGGGGCACAATCTTTCTTTTGGGAGGGGATTAATTTTGGAACAAGATTTTACTTTATTTTAGAGGACGAATATTGAGTTTCGCCTATCCTTTATTCAATATATAAATTATCATATTCATCACAGGCATCTTATCTGGATCCCGATTTCCTGTGCTTTCTCTGGAGTTCGTCTTTCTGCGGTGCATAATATACAGTGCAACATATAAGGACAGTTAGAACATTTACGAACTAACCTTAAGCAGATATGGAGAAATATTTTTACTCTTTAGTGTAAAAATGGATGTAGTGTATTGTATATGTATAGTGTAGTGGGTGAAAACATTTGTGTATTAAAGCAGTAAGATAATAAAGAGAGGCATATGTTGAATTTCATAATTATTTGATATAAACTTTTCTAATTGTTGAGGTGAGAAATGAATGCCACTTAGACAACACAAACACTATTACACCAAAAATCCCTGGTACGAAAAGTACACAAGATCTTCACCAAAAATTAACTTTATGTGAACGCATGTTAATTTTATGTGAACCTATAAACAAATGTGAGTTTTGGTGTGCTCAATCTATCTTTTTATTAGCTTCCAACCCACGGTGCACATGTTGTACACATTAAATACATATTTGCTGTAGTTCTCATTATCCACGTTTCGTTTTGAGATCACTTTTAGTACATTTGCAAAATTTAAATGAAGTTTTGTTGAATAAATAATGTAGAAGTACTATTGTGTAAATAATTTGTTATGGGTAACCAGACAACAAAACAATGATAATACGAGAATAAGACACACACAAGCTGAGGCTTCTGTGAGTCGAAATGTTATGTAAACTTGTAAGTTAAATAACTTTCAAATAAAGATAAATAAATAAATAAATTGTGTATCAGTACACCAGAAGTGCATATATTGTACACTTAAAATGTGGCGTAGTTGATACCAATTTCACAAAAACTTAATATATTATGCACTAAAAACGTGGTAAAACTGGAACATATTGCGAACTTTTTTTGGATCCAATGTGAACTTGATGTGCATTTAAGGTGTGCTTTGATTTTCAGTGCAGAGAGTTAGAAAGACAAATGGAGGCTATCTTCTGCTTCGAGGCTGCTCGAACTTCACGTAAGACAGAAGAGCCCTTGTTAGAGCAAATAATGAAACATTAGTGCTGAGATGGCTAACTATGCTGTGATAGAGGATTTAGGCTTTATATTGCTAGTCCTAGTTGAAGAGGGTAGTTATCGTCGAGGTTATGAGAGTATATGGTAAGTACATGTTGCAATGCAGAATAGGTATATTTTGGAGGTAAGTCGCGGATAGCATCTTGTTGGAAGGTATCAAGAAATGAAGGTTTTATCTCAGCTATTGCCTTTGTGACGTATTTTATGCGTAGATTTTAAAGAAATTCTGCAACTCTAGGCAAGTGCATACGATGGTATGAAATGGCTGTTGATGAAGGGTGTTTTAATCTGAAGGTAAATCTCAAAGCATGTGTTTCAGAAATGGCAAGGCCTTAATATAAATCATTTGGCGCAGCGATCTAACTGGTGTGTCCATATCTTAATGCTGGGCGCATCCAAACTACCAATTGTTTCAGCAAATTGAGACGTTGTGTAGTCTGTTTACGAATTTTATGCATGGGTCTCTTCTAAGTTAGTTTCGAATCGAAGATGAGCCGTAAGTATGTAGCTTGTGGATGGTATCTACCAGGTGCGTAAATATGAAACCGGAATTTATGTACAGAAAAGACAATGCTAAGAACTATTTTATTCGAAGTATTGGCCATCTCTAGCGATACATTTTTGCCATCGTTCCGGCAAGTGTGGGTGCCAGACCAAAAAAACTGTGCCTCTTGTGCTGCAAACCAGTCATCAAGCCATTTTTGTACATTTACGGAAGATGTGAAGCACTGGTCAGCAAGTGCGTGTCCCATGGATGCAAATAACGAGGATCGGAAGCTGCCAAGTCTGGAGAGTAAGCCGCATGTGGAACGATTTCTCAGCCAAACGTCTCAATCGTTTTTATGACATGTTTTGCTGTGTGGGAGGGTGCATTATCTGAAGCACAATCACTTTATGTTGTCTTTCGTCATATTCTGGTCGTTTTTCACTCACAGCTTGATGCAAATCGTTCATTTGTTATCGGTGACGTTGGATATTAACGGTTTCGCCAGGTTTCAGCAGTTCATAAAAGACCACTCCCTTCTGATCCCGCCAAACACTAAGCATCGTCTTCCGTTCATAGCGATTTGTTCTTGCAGTCGATGTCGCCCGTTCTCCTTGAGTTACCCATGATCTTTTACGCTTAGGATTCTAGAAATAGATCCACTTTTCGTCACCAGTCACGATTAGATGGAGAAATGATTTCCTTTTGTACCTGATGAGCAGAATTTCGCAAGTGGTTTTTCAGTTTTCTTGCTGTAGTTCAGTCAATGCATGTGGAACCCATTTTCCCACCTTCTGAATCTTGCCCATGGCTTTTAAACGTATGGAAACTGCTTCGCTTGTCACATTTAATTGATCCGCGAGTTATTGTTGCATTTGAGCGTCATACTTATCCAACAAAGCTTGCAATTCGCTGTCTGGCAACTTTTTCGGTGGTTTTTTACGTTCTTCGTTTTTCACGTCAAAATCGCCACTTTTAAATTTTGTAAACCACGCGTAGCACTGTTATTTACCAAGAACATGATCACCTTAAGTTTCGACAAGCATGTGATGCGATTCTGCAGCAGTTTTCTTCAAACTGTAACAAAAATTCAATGCTGACCTCACATCGTAGCTTGTAGGTACAAATTGCGACATCTTTAACGCTATTGAACACTACAGTATGACATGAAACTTGTCTGGTTGTGAGTTGCAAATCGTTATCGGCAGTCAAAACAAGCAAGTGGCGCGAAGGATGGAGTTTTACGGTAACCACATTGACAGCTAATGCCGTCTATGCACAAATTTCGGTTTCATATTTACACACCTGGTAACTGGTGATACGGAGTTTGATACGGAACATATTGGTGTTTCGGCGTAAACGATTGCGGCAACGAGGTGGAAGTATGATGAATACTTGTATTTTCTGGGCTCTGATGATCAGTTTAACTTTGTGCACTAGTACATGAAGGCATTGAATTGAATAATTTTTTATTGCTGAGAAAAGCTGTATTATCAGAATATTGATATAACAATCTCGGCGGTGAAAGGTACGTGCACGATATATAATAATGACGAAAAAACAGAATCCTGATGGATACCACGATGGAGAAAGATAAGATGAGCAGAGTAGAGTTGATGTTTGTGTACGTAAGCCTTGCAGATAAGTAGGAGAAAATAAGACGAATAAAGAGTCAGGGTGATTAAAGTAATGAAGCTTGTAAATGAACCCAACGCAGCGCGGCAAACTCTATTGAAAGCTTTCTCCAAGTCAAAAATTAGTAAACAGGAAGGTTTTCAAGTATTATACTGATTGATAATGCCATTTGATAGTCGAATAAGTTGATCTAGTGTACTATTTGGGGACGGAAGCCTGCTTGATGAATAGGTAAAATGTGGTGTTCGTTGAGATATTCATAAAGGCGCCGAACAAGAACTTTTTAGGATATTTTACTAAAACAGCATATTGGTTGGATAAGGCGATAAGATGAAAGGGATCAAGGTAGTTTGAGGTAGTCAAGGTAGTTCGTAGGGGTCAAGATAGTTGATATCATTCGGATCCAACGTCTACGTTGCTACAACATTTCAAGATTTCGTGTCTGGATGTAATCTCTAGGAGCTTACATGCTGAAATGATAGGTTGGTGTTGCTGTGGTACTGGTGGGTTGTGCGATAGCCGCGTCTTAACCGTAATATTATTTTTAGTAGCTGGGTCAATCGTATAGATGAGACGGTCAATGATATAGTCAGGGACGAAGAACTGGTGACAAAATCTTGGGGTGTATTTGAGATTCGTCTGTATTGTGATCTTCCTCTCCAACCAGAAACAGCATTTAATGTGCTGTTTACCTAGTGCGTAAGTTATTGTTTTTCTACGTTAGATCTACTCTGAAAATTTATGTCGGCAATGATTCTGAATATATTTAAAAATCTCGTAAGGTATTGCAAGACCGGGATGGATAAAAATATCACAGAAAGTAATTGCTCTTTCCTTCGTATATATGTGAAAAATATACCTTCGTATATATATAGTGGCTATTGCGTGTTATGGTAGATCAAGTTAAGGAGTTGTGTGTGAGATCTAGTTGGAATACTACTATAGTGGCACATTGCTATACCTCTTTGGTCTCGAACTATGCGCTGTGGACTGGACGAATGAGTGTGTATTTTGGTGTTCTAATTGATTGTCGAGGTGTAAGAAAAGTTTCATTTGTGTGAAATCTGTCACATGTTCTTCTCGAAGAAACTGTTCTTCGACTAGTTGATGTGTTTTGAAGGGATCTGATATTGAGAAACAAGAAACTGAATACTAAGCTCTTAATTCTAAAGTACTTACTCAAATGCATTTTCGAGAGATTTGACGTTGAAGTGTGCACATGAGCCAGAATAAGCAGCGTTAAATTGAACACCAAAGACTGACATTAATGTAGTGGTGATTTGGTTGAGGACGTGGTTTAGTTGGAAAGTTTGAATGCTCTGTTATACTACGGTTGTGAAACAAACTGGAACTTCTATGTTTCAGAGAGTTATCCGGTATGGTAGATTTGTCTGTGGTTCTGATTGGTAATGTCAATTATGGTTTCTCTGGGAGTGGTGCAGGTCGTTGCTTACATTTGTAGATTTAGGTTGGATAATTTTGATTACAAGTATAGCAGGAAGGTGGTTTTTAAAGATTTGTACATTTAGAAGTTGAATGATTTTCTTTAGTGTCCACAGTTTGGTGTAGTCGGGGAATGATTGTATTCTGAAAAGAATGTTATGTATTTCAGTTTCTCTGAGTAAAATTTTATTAATAATTTAGTCATGAATTGAATTTGTAGAACATCAGTTAAAATGGAATAAACAGTGGTATGGAATTATGCTCGAAGAGTCCTTGGAACAATATGAGATTTGGATGAATTTACTTCTCATTTCCCATCATCGACTTCCGATATTGATGCTAACAGAATATAATAATAACAATTTGGTCCTCTATCAGCATGAACACACGTATCTTCAAGGAAAGTTATTAGATATTGGGCAACTGTAGAATGATTGAGAAATAACGGTAAACAAGAAACTTAATCAACAGAAGTACGAGTAAATACATATCAGCACCCGATACATGGATTATTGTTCAATCACTTTTACAGTGTTAAGTTTAATGAGTTTGCTAACATCTGCATCCCCTTAAGAAAAAAATATTCCACGTCTGTTCGTTGCCAAAGAAAGATATTGGATGTCATATGGATACACGCATTTGTTTTGATTAAATTTCATATGTCGAACGTGTCTAGATCGGCATTCCTAAATTAATAGATTATCTTTCCTTGAGAATCCTTTAAGTCACCCTTTTCCATCAAAACTTCAGTTGCCCTTATTTTATCATCAATTGCACACATGTCCCAATCGATTCTACCTCGATGAAACACCCTCTGCTCTTTCAAATGTTCTTCAGTTTTATTTGAAACTTCGATCAGTGAACTTCAGTTTTATTTGGAACTTTGATTAGTTCAGTTTGTGCTACCAGCCTCTCCCGAATCATTAAATATTTAAAATTGTCATATATTATTCAAATAGTCCAGTAACATTAACGCTAGCTCAATTTTTGTTTGGTACTAATGAGTTACCAAGGTCAAATATATAAAAATACAATTATAATTTTTCGTTTTTTTTAAAAATAAAACCTAAGCTGCTCCAAATGTTGTAGAAATACTTCAAAGAACAATGTCTACTCAATAATATGTTCTTTATAATATTTTCTCACTGGTTTAAAGTGAGTGTTTTACTGCAATGGGAGTTCTGAAACATATTTTGTGCCAAAGGGGCGGTGATGAAAACATTAGTTAATCAAATTATAGTTGAATAGCCCATTATGAATGATAGATTTTGCATTTTACTGATATTCGGAACGTGTACTCAGATTCCAGATGTAAAAACGTAGCTTGTAAATAAGTTCCATTTTTCATTTATTAACTTAAACTTGTATTTTCTAGTATTCTTTGGCTAGGTAAATTTCCAATTCCAAGTTATTTACTTCTTTTACAGGAAAGTAGCAAAGCATTAGTAACTACTCGGCCCTCGGCTGAAGTATATTAATCTACGCTCCAACAACATAAAACGTAACCATTTGAACGGTTGACTCGTGTTTAGACTATCTTGTTTAACTAATCAGCATACTCCACTCCGGTGCTCATTTTATCCATAAATAACACCTGAGTGGGCGTATGATGTTTGGTGGAAGCTTTTCGGTTTCGATTCCCGCATATACTTCGTGCCTTTTCTTACCTTTTACGTTCCCAATTTTGCTATTTTCTGTCTGCCAGGTCGGGAAGACGAACCTACTTTCATAACTTACTATCCTAATCTAGAGAATGAATGGCGAGTTAATACTTAGAACAAATATAGTGATAAACGAGAACTAGTTTCAATATATAATACGTAGTTCTCACAGTGAAAGTATATATTAATGTATTTTCAAAACAAGAACATATATTTTTAGTGCAAAGTGATTTTTTCGCGAGTAATTTTTTTTATCCCGAATGTCATAAAAATTTACACGAACATCATGCCGTTCAAATTCGGAAAACTTGGATTTGGAAAATCGAAAGTAAATAAAACAACTCGTAAAAGGAAAATTAATAATGAAGCAATACTACGTATATCACCCCGCCGTAGCGCCTCTTTCCCTTGTATCACTAATGTCAGTCACGCAGCACAGTGTGATTTTGATTACTTTCTTGATAATACTAGTTATATAGTTTTACCGAACAGATAATACGTTTGGGATTCATACCCCTAGCTCTGGATCACTATCCCTGTATTGTCTTCGTCACCAAAATTGCTATGAGATTTGCCGATTTGCGAACAGTTAGTCATAAAACAAACAATGTTTCCATAAAGCGACCTGAACCGATTCCATGAGTAAACAGTGACCTTTTAGTATTTCTGTTTACGATGATTTTCGCACAAGTCAGGGAAACCAAACTTGATCCTGTGACCCACCAGACTACATAAATGTTTTCTCATGTGAACAAGTTAATCTTTGCAACCCAAAGCATTATAAACTCGGAAAACAGAAACGAGTACGGAACAACCCAGTACGCTACCAGCACCATTAGCAGAGATATCAATTCTAAGAGATAGGAACGTTGCACTGGCACCAGTACCCAAATCTAAAACGCGAATGAAGGAAACTCCATTACTACTAATGCCAGCTCCAAGACTATTTCGATTCCCCCAAAGACCGAAGTAACAACTTTTACAGACCGCCAACTAATTTCGTCAATCAGCACTAATGTGCCAGGGAAACCGACAAATTTACCGGCAAACTTACCCAAGTACCGATAAGCAGAACACCACTTACGTCCTAGCCGAGAGTCGGTTGCCCAGATGACAGCTCCTGCTGACTCAACCACCGGTCCAGCACCTGTCGATATATTGACTGGTAAGGTTCATATATTCAATCTTCGACAGTGACACCCGCTACTGAAACTGATAGTTCACTAGTCTGCACCACTTACAATAGGTCACCCAATCATAATGTTAAAAACGGATACGAACAAGCAATAACGTCAACTCACATTCCAAATATACAGTGACCATTATTTCGTGGAAGACATGGCGAGTTCGCAGAAAAAAAACAAAGTTATGAACTTCCTTCGCAAATTTATAATTGGTCCGATGCCCAACGAGCGGAAAGAATTGGTGTATGTCTGCGAGATACTGCACTAACTTGATATTTATTTTACTTAGGGCGAACCATCGACTCTTCTTTCTTTCATTTAAGAGAAGAATTTTTAACCACATTTCCAGTACAAGAATATAATACTTTACCTTAGTTTCCTTAAAGGAAAGAATGCAGAAAGAAGACGATAGAATACAGGAGTTTTTACATAAATTCTTTTACGATTGGAAACAAGTTAGGGCAGAAATCACCGATTCTGAACTAATATTTTACGTACAAAACTCCATTCACCCCAAATATGTGAAAAGCTTAGTTTTGACCAGCCCTACTACTTGGAAAGATACCGTGCAAATTTTAACAAACTTAGACAAGGATGAATTAGCTTTAGTACACCGTAATCCAAATTATCAAAAGACAACGAACCCTGCTGACGGAAAGCCAAGTTCAGATAATCCAAAGAACGAGACATGGTAACCGGCAGTTGAAGTTAACTACTTAACGCTAATTCTACTTTGATAGACCACCATGTAGCATCTAAACAAACTTTTACGATAAATTATAGACTACCGCAACAACGACCATTTGGCGCTGGCCAACGGCCTGAACTCCCTGTTAAACTCTATAATACAATAGCAACTACCACCATTGATACCGGAAGTCATTGATCTGTATTAGCAAACATATTCTTCCAAGAACTTACCGGATAGCTGATCATACAATTTGCACAGTCCAAATTCAGTATTTAAATCAAAAGTTTTAACGCCCACATTACCAGTAATCAAAATTGCTTTCTACATTCAGGATAAAAGAAAATACACTCGAAGAATTAATTTCAATTTAGCCTTGTTAAAAAAGAACCCTTCCTCTTATGATGTAATCTTGGGAATGGATCTTGTAAATCGGGCTCGGGCTTTGTCCTACTTTAGTAGATTTGAAAAGTTTACAAGATGAGTATCAGTCCCGTATCTATTTTAATTTTAACAAAAATCAGTACAATCGAAAACATCCTATTCGAATGACATTATAACCGTTTTCTTATGATACATATAGTGGATCTACCACTACGCATCGGTCTTGTAATGTTGTTCAACAGAACAAACAACCCATGAAATTCACTCCGCTCGTCCCCGGCATAAATTCACAACCCCGTAGAAAACCTTCTTCACAAACAAAGTTAACATTGTTTCTGAAAGAAACGAAAGAAATCCCGCACAGAGCTCTGCTCTTGACCCACGTTAAATAAATATCCGAACTTCTCAACCAATTAGTATTCTTCCAGGAGACCTAGAAAATATACGCCTTATGGTACCCCTTCATTTTAACTGAAGATACAAGGCAAACCTGCCGGCCGGGTGGCCGAGCGGTCTGCGGCGATAGGCCATAAGCTGGAAGGATCCGGTTCGAGCCCCGGCTGGGGCATGGACGTGGATTTTAACACCTAAATGGCGAATCGTGACAGGCGGAAGTCCAAAGTTACTAGACTGGCCCATATAAAAATAAAGTTTACCAAAAATTTTACAACGCAAAACTACTTTCAAAATTTCGAAAACTGCACCTTACTTCATCATTACCGGCCTTGTAGACATTCGTTAAGGGAAGGCTGACCATAAATAATTAAGTGATAAGACCCTTACACATACAGCCACGCACACTCATGGGAAGAATCTATTTTATAAGAAGTAAGAAACTCTTCTTCTAATACGAAACTGAGGAAACCTCAGTGACAAACAAGACCTCGAAACGCAAAGCAAAGAAATGCTCAAAAACTTAACAAGCACCCACGCAGACTATAACAGTTTACTACCAAGCTTTATTTAGAGTTCAATCCCAAAACGAAAATAGTAAATGGAGAGTTAAATTCTTCTCAACCTGACCTATCCAGTTTTCTCCCAGACGATTTACCTAAAAACCAAAAACACAAGGTGAACCATGATTTAGAAAAATAACTTCACCTTTCTGTGGAAGAAATAAAACAGGCTACGTAATTGAAAATATATCAAGATACCTTTGCATGGCCAATCCGTCTCTTCTCCTCCTAAACACCTAAACAAAAGATTTAAATAGAACAAGAAATACAAAAGCTACATCAACAAGGACTAATCCGTCCTTCCTGTTCACCACACAACAGCCCAATAGTTGCCATGCCAAAGGCACAGAGGACATATGCCTGTGCGTGAACTTCCGGAAACTGAACCAAGTGTTACTACCGAACGAGTTCTCTTTTCCTAGGATCAATGAATTGTTATCTTATCTTAACGGGACACAATATATTTCGGTAATTGACTTAAAATCGGAATTTCATCAGTGGCACTTGCGATAATAGAATTAACACCTTACTGCTTACACCTGTTCTGCCGGTAAATGAGAATCGAACGTACTTTCGTTCGAAATCTCTGACGCACCGGTCGAGTTCCAATCCTTAATCGACTCAAGTCTTTGCAGGCTTAAAATTAAAAATTTTAATTCCAAACTTTGATGACATAGTCCTGTGGGGAAAGAGTTTCTCCGAAATGACAGAACGACTGCACCTAGTATTCTATAGGTTGCACGAAGAACTACCCTTCACCAGAGCAAATTATTCCAAACATCCTGTCCCATACTTGGATATGTAGTGGGTAGAGATGGAATAAGTGTTGACCTCGAGAATATCCATAACTCCCCTATCGGACACACCTTAAGGAAGTCCGCTCTTTTCTCTGAAGTTGTAACTTTATCCATAATTTCACCTCAATCGCAAAACTGCTAACATAATTCACAAGGAAAGGGACAAAGTTGCACTCGAATGAAGAAAATCGAAAAGCATTTGATAAACTAAAAGAAGAACTAACCACCGTCCCTTATTAGCACACTTCGACCCAGACGCAGAAATACATGTTTTCACCGATGCAAGTCTTAAAGGTATTAGTAGGACCCTGGGAATACAAAAAGATGACGCTCTACGATTAATGGCATATTATCCCAAGTCTCTAAAACCCGCTGAATTCCGTTTTTTCTATTCTTGAGTTTGAGGCCCTTGTCGCGACAAAATATATATTATTCTAGCACTTCTATCTTACCGAAAGTTCAGTATCCACTCTGATTCATGCCTAGTTTTTTTTCTTCGATCCTCCAAATCCCTGAATTCTCGAATGATGAGAATCGCATTGCGACTACAGCAATATGATTTCGATATAGTTCATGTAAAAGTAGCAAGAACTCCATGGCCGACATGTTATCAAGATGCCCGCTGCGAGACGAAGAACTAACATTAAAATATGACGACGTGGACGAAATATTTTGTGCCTCAGTGCTATACCTCTCCATCCCATACGAAAAGCGAGTTGCCCTGAAACAACAATTAGATCCATATTTTCAAAGAATTATAACTTTAATATTACATCAATTATAGAAACATGCCCTTAAGAGAAAGAAATCCGGACTAGTATAGTTGCAGAGAAATAGTAAAAACAAAGAATTGACAAAATACTTTTATGAAAATACAGGTCACCTGGTTTCGAAAATTATTTTGTCATACAACAACGCCATTGAGTTTGAGCATTGACGAAAGTACTGTCAAAGTGCACATGATATTCAGAATTTCAAGTTTTTATCTTCCTTTAATGAAATATTTATGAATAGAAGCAGGGTAACGCATGTAAGCCTTCGGAGGCACCATAGGACTTAAGATATATTTTTTAAATCACCATTCATCTTTTCATTATTATTTTATTTTACAAAGACAAAGTGTTTTGACGGGAATTCCGTTCAGTATAAAGATAATGAAGCTAAGGAACACTGTCTTGTCTTGTTTTGAAAACATAATGTTCATAGGAAACAAAAACAAATAAAGACGAACAAAATAACAATATGAGTATTGTTGAATATTGTAACAGGATTAAAGAGTGTGCTTGCTAAAACAACGCAACAATGGGACTTTCACTACAAGTCTGAGTACATGTTCAATTGGATAATTCTGAATGAAAATATTTGACATAATTTTCAAAACTCGGTTATGCAAGTTAAATAAAATAAAATAAAAATTTTCTTTTATAGTTACTCCATACAACACAGAAAATTTCTGGAACCGAAAATTTCATAACAGATATTCCCTCTTACGGTCCGTGGTTATTTTCACAGCTGAGTTTTATTTCAAATTACAGGGACTTTTGATCCTTTGTAATAATTTGTTTTTATGAAGTCTGATTTGACGGTACTTTCAAGGCATGACATTATTTCAATACTGAGTTGGAAATAGTAGTGCAACATTTTTCTCAGCCTTAGTGGAAGGACAAGGTCTCATATTTAAGCCTGATGGAGTCCCTTTCCTGCGTTAGCTTTGACATATTTTCGTTCTACCTATTTTGAAAGTAACGTCCGACTTTCTCAAACAAGCACATACATCTTCTGGCAGCTGTTAGGAGGCATGATGGCAATCCTCATAGTTGTAACTACTTTGGAATGATTTGAAATATCCTCTATTCTGTAATAGACCTAACACACTTCTTTGTATCTACAAATTGATATTTTGCTTTTCACATAATAACTAGTGGGCCATTTGTTTTATCTAGCGAAATACCAGATTAATGTTAAGAGATATCTATATATGCAAAGAAATGAGGAAAATGCTAAACTTCCATTTGATTATATATTTATGCATGAATTTCATATGTCTTTACTATAAGTAAAAGACAAACCATTTCACATATGATTAGACTCAATATTCCTATTTCAGGCATTTTGTCTATAAACCCAATTTCTACACACTCACAATATAATGAATTCTCAAATATCTTAGAATCCATATTATTACTGGAATCAAATCTGATTTCTCCATTTACTATTTCCGGATTTTTCTAACAGGACTTCCATTACTAATCCAACCAGTTTTGGTTCTATTAAAATCTAGAATATTTTCGTTAAACAAAGATTAAATAGCTCTTTGCTTAAAATGGCGTCTCTCATTCAGAGTACTGAAATTAAGTAATTTCTCTATTTTATTATTATATGATAGTAATCTACTATCACCCATTCACTCTTTTTAAAGTTCGTGTGTACCTTAAAGTATAATTGTTTCCATTTACATGAGTCACATTTACAAGCATAACAAAATTCTCATAACAAGTAACAATTTACATCAGTTTCTTTTAAACATTATAAATATCACAACAGTTACTTATAAATATTAACATTCCCAACAGTTTATGTTTATTATACACAATCGCAGAATATAATCACATAATAGTTCTTGTTCTTTCATTCAATCACAGTCACGGTTTCATTTCAACATTGTCACAGTTCAATTTCATTAATTTCATGAGCGCTAAAGTTCCAAATCGTTCATTTTATCACTGTTACATTTCCAGTTTATGAAATCACATTACTGATCGTTCAAAATCTTATCTCAGTTCATTACAACTTATTTATCATAAAAATGACACTAAGTACTGCTTAGTTAATGAACATACAATCAGCTGTTCCAAACATACTGGAAGCAAATAAATGAACCATTTTTCTCATGCCTGGTAGAAGGCTTTTACATTAATTTTATTAAAACAAAGTTAACTTAATTTTCCATACGATCATTTTTACTTTGTTTCTAACTTATTTCATTTAAGTCCAGTTTTTCTTCTTTTTCTTCTTCTTTGCTCTTCTCTTTAACTTTTTTCCTTTCCCTTCTCCATTTTTACTACCTTGTTATCTTCTTTTGCTTTATTTATCTTCGTTTTCGTTTTCTTTACTATAACCTGATCCACCACTTGTCTTCTTTGGGAATTTAATTCAAGAGCATCTGTTGTGTTAAGATCCTCTTGAAAGCTGTGTTTTAATTTAACTTCTGTATTTTGTTTTATTACAATAGATTCATCTTTATCTAATTTAGTTGCTTTTTTCTACGGTTAGATTCGATTTATTACCTAATTCATTGTAGCTTTACTCTGTTTGTCCTTTGGTGTTTGGTTATCTTCATTGAAAGTTATTTCGGAACCTAACGTGTCATAATCTACATTATATTCACAATTAGATATTGAATCATTATTATTAGTACTTTCCTCAAATTCTCTTGTTCTATTGGAAGCATTTTCTCTGAATTTAGACAGTTCAGCTATTCCCATCTTGAAATTATTTATTTCTCTAAAAATATTATATAATCTTTCATCTGTGCAAGCTTGTTTTGATATGACTTCAAGTATATGTGTATCATCATTTATCTGCTTCTCATTTGTGTCGTTTATCACTGATGTTCATACAAATCTTTCACTCCATCCATCATACAATTGTGATAATCCTTTTTTTACCAATTACGATATAGCTATGGTACGATGTATTTCGTAACAAAAAAATGAAGAGTAACAATCTTCTCTTCATGGACATATTGTATATTCGACTTTTCACAATCGGTAGTTTTCCTCCAGAGATAGTGCTCAAAAATATATTATTAGGCAATGTTTGAGTTGTTACATTTAGTATTCTAATAGTTGGTGAATCAATCATGTTATAACCTGCACCGCATTCCAACAATGCTTCTAGTTGTTCATTTATCAATAGGTTTGTTGTCAACATATTGACTTGTTTAGTTAGATCTTTATTGAAGACGTGAGCAACCCAAAAGTCATTATTAGAAATTCCAACTTAATTTTCTTCAGTATTCGCTCATTCTAGCATAGGTGGATTTTCTGAACTAGAGCCAACATTGAAAACTTTACCTTGATGATGTTTGTTTCTTTTCTTAAACATTGTAATTCGAAATGATTTTATTATCGACAAAATTACAAACTTTGCCAAATACCGGATATTTTCTGATCGGATGATAATATCCACAAGCATGGCACTTTATTTTTTCTAAAGATTTTTTTGGCAAATTTAGTAAGACTTTTACCCTAAACACATTCTTTTTATCAATCATAATGAAAATAATGAAATTTATAGCGGAGTTGAATAAATGATGCTGAGAGGTGGGGATGGCAAGGTGGGTCCCAAATAAAAAAAAATCATGTAATAATAAAATAGAGAAATTACTTAATTACACAACTATGAATAAAATACACAATTTTAAGAAGAGTGCTTTTAGGCTTTGTATAAAGAGAAAATTCTAGATTATACTAGAATCAAAACTGGTTGAATTAGTATGGAAGTATGGTTAGATTAGTATTTAATGCGCAGCTTATGTATGCACAGTTTGCCGCAGAAACATCAATTGAAACAGATAAAACGATATACTCTAGTATATACAGAAAAATCAAAGTGAATAAAACTACAAATCTTAAAGCAGGAAAAAGGGAACTCGGTGGGGAGAGAAAATTCAAATAATGGGTTGTCAGTAATTCTCCCGGTGAAGGGAGAAAATGAAAAACTCAAGAAAGGCTAGTGGAAAAATCGCTAAACAGAACTGAGAAAAGCTATTTCTTTTTGTTTTCATTTTCGTAAGAATAGAGTTCGTTGAGAACAAAACGTGTTACTACGCAGCCTGGATGATTAATTCGATGCTCTGGTTGCAGGCCAGATTCCGCAATAGAGAAAGTTTGGCTCTATATCCATGGAATACCTAACTAACTTACTAACTAACTAACGTCACTCTATGACTTATAGAACTCGCAAGTTCAGTGCCGCAGTAACAAACGTTCGCCATTGGATTCTATCCTGACAAACATTAAATCAGTTTTCATCATGAACACCTACTTCTCGAGGATCTCTTCTAATATTGTCCTCCCAACGACGTCTCGATCTTCGCAATGATCTCCTTCCATCCGACCTTCCAACAAGGATAGATTATAATCTTCGTTTTCTCCCATCCGAGCTAGATGGCCTGCCCACCTTAGTTGTCGCGATTTCATTATTATTGAGAGAATAGTAACCTAGTAGTTGATAGTAACCAACTGTCATAAAGTATTCCACCTAAAAGGACATGCCTTGTTTGACTGAAGCAGCAACAATCTAACCATCCCTTATAATCGCCATTACTTACGTTTCCAATAAAAGATTTCAAAACAACTCCTCTTACAGTCTTTTTCTGTAAAAAGTACTGGTGGCAGCCATCTTGTTACGTGACATATATAGTGAATCTCATTGACAAAGACATAGAATAAAAGAAAAATTACCAAATACAAAAGTCTAATAACATAGAATAACACTATAGTCGCGGACAGCTCATTAGGCAGCGAATTAGAATAAAACAGAATGGTTTGTCTTTGTAACTTTGGGCGACATTGAATAAAACAGTTTTCTGGTTTTATATTTCCCGCAGGAAATGATCATAATTCTTACTGGATATTGAAAATGTACGGGGAATATGACACATCTACAGTAAAAAGTAGTTTTTTTATTTTTGGTGACATAGAATAAAACAATTCTCATGCGACGTATTATTGATCATGACCAGATCATGCAGATACAACCTGTCTGTATCACGCAAGCCATTTTAATTCCAGTACTTCCTTTGCATCTAGTGTATCCATTAGCGGCCCTTGCATCTTCAGTCTTCCATATATATTCAGACATCCAATCTAAATCCGTTGATCTCTACTACGAGGAAATGATATGTGATTTCTTAACGAAACTCCCCTTGGCATGCCCCATCTATTGTAGAGGTACGAAAGTTTACCATCTCATACAAAGTACTTTCTCCTTTGATGCGGCATATATATTTAACCACTCTATCGGATTGAAACAAGGCGGTGCCTTGTCACCACTACTGTTTAACTTTGCGTAAGAATATGTGATTTTAAAAATTAAAGGGGACAAAAAGGGACTATGATGGAATGGTTTGAATCAACTGTTCGTATACGCGGATGATGTAGATTTAATAGGGAAGGATGTAGAAGCACTACAAAGGAACACCGATGTCTTACTAGAAGCGTGCGATGAGATAGGTCTAAAATAAAAGTAGATAAAGCAAAAAACATGATAAGCGGATACACAGGAAATGAAGGAAATAAAAACATAAGAATTAGGGATGAGGTCATAGATAAAGTAAACAAATTTTAATATCCATACTTGGGAGCATACGTAACAAGCAAAACTGAGGTTACGGAAGAAGTAAAAAGTCACTTTGTGTCGGGCAGTACATGTTTATATTAAGTCCAAAAACTTCTAACATCGCGATTAATATCAAGGAATTTGAAACTGAAAATATACAGAACGGTTATTCTGCCGGTAATACTTTGGAATATGACATTGGCAGATGAACATAAATTTCGTGTGTTGGAAAATAAGGCTTTGAGAAACATATATACGGGACAAGAAGACTGGAGAATGGAGGAGACTGCATAATGGAAAACTCCGCGGCTCTACGATTCACCAGCTGTCGGAAAAATGATGAAATCGCGACGACTAAGTTGGGCAGGCCATGTAGCTCGGATGGGAGAAAACGAAGATTATAATCAATCCTTGTTGGAAGGCCGGATGGAAGGAGATCATTGCGAAGATCGAGACGTCGTTGGGAGGACAATATTAGAAGAGATCCTCGAGAAGTAGGTGTATATGGCGAAAACTGACTTGATGTTTCTCCGGATAGAATCCAATGGCGAACGTTTGTTACTGCGGCACTGAACTTGCGAGTTTCATAAGCCATAGAGTGGCGTTAGTTAGTTAGTAAGTTAGTTAGGTATTCCATGGATATATAGCCAAACTTTCTCTATTGCGGAATCTGGCCTGCAACCAGAGCATCGAATTAATCATTCAGGCTGCGCAGTAACACGTTTTTGTTTTCATTCTTATAGCTGGGTTCTCAACGAACTCTATCTTTACGAAAATAAAAACAAAAAGAAAGAGCTTTTCTCAGTTCTGTTTAGTGATCCTTCCACTAGCCTTTCTTGAGTTTTTTTCTTTTTCTCCCTTCACCGGGAGAATTACTGACAGCCATTATTTGAATTTTCTCTCTCACCACCAAGTTCCCCTTTTCCTGCTTTAATATTTGTAATTTTATTCCCTTTGATTCTTGCTGTACATACTAGAGTATATCGCTTTATCTGTTTCAAGTGATGTTTCTGCGGCAAACTGTGCATACATAAGCTGCGCCATGTTTTTCGATTCATGAGTAATTTTTGTATATAATCGTCATTTTTAGTCGAATGTAATCATCCTATTTGTAGCACTTATTT
>JAGDQP010024455.1:16396-27950 GCA_022664845.1 Lepisma saccharinum | reverse complement strand
CCCTTACCCTATCCTGATCTGATCCAAAGATGGATTTAAAGATCTTACAAATTTTAAAAATATCTTAACGTGTCTTTTATGACAGAATTAAAATTTTCTCCCCAACTTGACTTTATATCTTCAGGAGGTGAATATTCCCCGAGATAAAATTCAGAGATCTACCCATGTATTGAACGTCGCTAATGAGTTTCTAGTGTCGCTTTTGTCCATTCCTAGAGATTGTTTAAAACTTTGAACTTGCTAGTTCTTAGGGGCGACGTATTGGCGAGTGGACCGGATATACCGACTAACAGATACCGATACATAGCAGGGTTCAATTCTTTACATCTACGTTTCCTTTTTCCTACATAAAGAGAAGTGGCAAAGAGGATGAATCAATAAATGTTGAAAAGCGAGGACAAAATATGATGACTTTACGATTCTTTAATTTACTATAAAGTGTCCTTATATGAGATAAATGTCGTGTGTGCTTTGTGTTTTGTAATGTAATTGCAATTTTTAATTTTTTAAACTTGATAAATGTATTTAGAAAATTGTGTTTTGTATTGTAATTGTTAATTTTTAGATTTTTTTTGAAATGTATAAATATATCTAGAAAACTTTAAAATTTTATTGTATTGTAAGTCCTATGTTTTAAAATGTTTTCCTCTAGAATACTTTATTATATTTAGGAAATTTTAGTGTTTTATGTTGTGATTGGAATTGTTAATTTCTAGATATTTTAGATTGTTTTCTTCTTAAAAACTTTATAAAGTTATTTAGGAAATTTTAGAGCTTGTAATTGTTAAAATTGTAAATCTATCACGAAACTGCAATGTGCCATTTGTGATGTTAGAAAAAGTAGAATCCAAAAATAGCTGAAGCTTAGATTCTTCTTAAAGCTGCATATAAGCCATGAACGAAATGTAATAATAATATTGTAAATAATAAAATTGAAAAATAGTTTAATTACCTTTTTGTTTACTGTAATTAACACATTTTCAACAAGTAGCCTACAATAATTTAATTAAAATTGCTCATTGTATTTAATGAAATTATTTTATTTTTATACTATTATTTAAACGTATTTTGTAAATAACCAAATTACCAGAGTTAAATGATTATTATCTCGTTATTATTATTAATGGCTAGAAGACGGAGGAGAGTCATTTGTCATAACGTGAGGGCAGAAAGTGAAAAAGACGGAAGTGGTGAGTGTGGAGGGGCGGGAGCGCTGGAAGTCATGGGCCTAGGACACCTAAACGTATAAATCCGGCTGTGGATACTAACCACCTTTACAAAATGGTGCAGTTTGAGGATCTTCAATAGCTAGAACAATGGAAATTTTTACTTATTGTGAGTGACATAGGCTAAAACTTTGCAATTGTAAATTTACAAGTTTTTCTTGCTCGCTTTACTATATAGGTTTAATTCTAGTAGAACAATACATAAATCCTTATTATTACAATATTTTTTTTTGTTTTTAATTGATTGAGTGATTGACTCAGTCTGGGAGTGGATAAATAACTCGTGTACATCTCTCTAAAGGTTATGAAAGTTATTGAAATTTTATTTATGGCCTTTAAGCATCTAAGGCTCAGGCCGGGAGGGTAAAGGATGTGGGGAGGGTCGGCCATGTCCTGCTGCGACTGAAGAAAACCTTTGGGAAAACCTGAGTAAAGTTGGTCGGCCCACGACCTCCCAAGTGCTAAGCCAATGCTCTACCACTGAGTCACGGCCTTTCGGTAACTTTTTTAAATGTTAAAACCTGAACTTTTAGTCGCCTAAATAATGATATTGATTATGAATAATACTGTAGGATTGAACCTACCTCATTTCTGTTTATTTCTTCTGCATCCTCTAAAACACTTAAAAAAATGTGGATACTGAACCAGTATCTCTCTAATATGTAAATATGTCTGCAAATATATAAATTTGATTCCGAAATTACACTTGCGAGCTTACCGGTTTTTTTTTACCATATATCACTCATGATCACCTGTAAGAATTTACAGCCATCATGTAATGAATTTTCAAATTCAAATAAAGCAATTAAAGTCTAATTATAGATTTCTAGTGGTAAAATAAAATTATAAACTTACTATTGACAGTTAAATAACACATATAACTGTTATCACCATAATTAACACAAGGAGCTTCATCGTTTTCCCTGGGTGTTTCTCCCGATTTTAGTCTTGGGTGGATCATGATCATCTTTGTGGAGGTAGAGTTATACTTTGTAAAAGCCATGCGGAAGCAATCATTATCAGCGCCTGGAGAATCGGTTTCCAGTTTCCACTCTCCTTCAATCTAAAAATTAAAGGAAGCAAAAGATGTTAGACAATTCATCAAAGAGCATGATGTTGACGAAACTGTTTGAAAGCAAATTGAAACTACGATATATTTGTCTTACAAGGAAACATATTTTTATTAGGAATGACAATATTTTATTGGATTCATCCATTTATATACAGGGGTTGGACAAAAAATCTAAAACGTTTGAAAAAGTGTGAAAATCATACCTAGTATGGTGTGGGGCCTCCTTTTGCGTCCAAAAGAGCTTGGATCCGACGTGGAATGGACGTATACAGCTCCTGAATCGTGGTGTGTGGAATGTTGTACCATTCTTCCTCCAAAACATGCTCCAGTTCCTTAAGGGATGATGGTGGAGAGTAATGAGACCGAACACGCCTTTCTAACACAGACCACAATGGCTCAATGATGTTCAGATCTGGTGATTGTGGGACCCAGGGGAGGTGTGATAGCTCCTGGTCATGCTCCTCAAACCATGATTGCACCGTTTTTGCAGCGTGACAGGGTGCCAAATCATCTTGGTAGATGCCATCACCATCCGGGAACAATGTGTGGGCCATGGGTAGAACCTGGCCCCCAAAATGGCCTCATACGTCTTAGCATTTATCATTCCATGCACGGCTATGATAGGACCTGTAGAAAACCACGATATTACTGCCCATACTGTAACAGAACCACCTCCATGCTTTACAGTTGGGCGCAGACATTCTGGATCATAGGCCTGCGACGGTGTTCTCCATACGTAAACACGACCGGTTGTTGGAAACAAGGTGTAGGTCGATTCATCGGAATACATTACGTGTTTCCACTGATCAAGCGTCCACTCCTTGTGGTCCTTGCACCACTGGATACGCCGCTTCGCATTTACTGCTGTGACCAGAGGTTTGGCGATCGCGGCCCTGCCATGAATTTTCATTTTTTGAAGTTCCCATCGCACTGTTTTTGATGCAACCGGGTTCTGTAGGCCGGAATTGAGTTCAGACGTAATTTTCATTGCAGTGGTCTGCTTTTTAGCTGCTACAATCCGTTTTAATGCCCTCCTGTCCCTATCGGACAGGATTGTCTTTCGACCACTGTTGTGCTTTGCAGACGTTGTTTGCCCATGCATTGTGTATGCCCTCGTGACATTGGACACAGTGCCTGTCGATACCCCCACAATGGTCGCCACTGTTGTCACTGAAGCTCCAACCAGACGGGCACCAACGATCATGCCTCTTTGGAAGTCTGTCAGTCCGCCCATTTTACCGCACCACTTGCACACCACGACACTCACAGGTGAAGTGGGTACTGCTGACGGAATAGGAAGGTCCACATGACACATTGAAAACAAAACCCGATCGGCAACCGCAACACGTGGTGTACAGTGGCGGGCCACACTTACGTGTTCTGTATGACCTGTTTTTAGATTTTTTTGTCCAACCCCTGTAAGTATCATTCAAGTATTCTAGTGAAAGCCCATGTCAATATGCAGTATGAAGACCTTCCTCTGCGAGCACTATGCCCGGAAACAGACGAGGAAGGTAATTACCAGCAATAATGATTCAAATCGTACTAAAGGACCATGCAGGGCGTAATTTGCTATTTGCATCCTGGACATTGACGGTGACACTTCACTTTAAGCGTCTCCCTCAATGAAAGTAATACATCGTGGTCTTGGCATACCGTATTTTGCAGGTCCCGTGTACAACGTGGACGCGGGATTGGAAGTTTATTTCGGGCCCTATTCCAATTTGCTATGCCATTATTAAGACAAGGCGCATAAGCAGTTGGGCGTCAAGCCTTGCAAACAGGAATCCAAGTTGCAAAATCGCCCTGTGAAAGAATCAGTCAAAGCACGAGTTCTTCTATAGGCACTTTGGTATAGGCTGATAATGTGCCAAAGGGCCAAAAATAAATTTAAATTCTAGTGTTTTCAACTTAAAATATGTGTTTTCTCACAATTTTCAAAATGTGACTTTAATTGTTTATCTACCTTACTCTTCATTTGTAATATTTTGAACTTACCAACTTTTTGAAAGGAAAATTGGAAATATGACAAACTGAGGCACTAACCATATGCTGTTCTAATGATTCATTTATCAACATTATGTACACATATTATTCCTTCTGAACAAGAGAGTCATAAAGCAGTTCATTCAATACATTATAGAAAGTCAGTCTCTGGCATGACGATGGAATAGAGGAGATTTTGTACATCCCGAAGCATCCTCCTCGGAATTGCCCGGAATGCAGTATACAGTTTGTTGAGCTTTTCTATTATAGATTTCTATCCTCGGTTGCGCAAGGAAATGTCACCATAGTAGACATCGTTTCTCTCCTTTTGTAAGGGTTCCCTGGCCAGAGACACCGCCTCTTAACTGTACTATGTTGGAGACGGAACGTGTGATGGTATCAAGAACATATTTTAATTTATAGACGTCTATTACAAGGGGTACTATCACCTTGTATATCATTTTGTGACCTCATGCTTATCTAGGCTACATCAAACGAAGGGGTATTTTGTGACTCTTTTATAAACTTTATCAATCTGAAAGGCGCAGCGACTTTCTCGATTCGTCTTTCGTTTCTCAAATTTACCAAATGTCCTGTCAATGGTCATAACACTATGACTGGGTACTGGATAATAAAGACGAATCATGTCGAATTTGTTGTTTGGAAGATGCTACCAAAGTGCAAAAATATACTTAAGTTTACAGTGTGAAACACAGCTATAACGACTTCGTACCAGCAGGATTTGAATTTATTTCAAGATTTTCAGGCAACTATGCTCAGGTCGTATGGTTGATGATGGGATGAATTGGTGGAATGAAGAAAGTTGGAGGAAATGCAAGCTCCCCCGAGAAAACCCACGCACATGGTGATTGTTCACTACAAAGCCCACATGGCATGAGCAGGGATCGATCCGACGACCCCTAGCACCAGCTCTACCAACTGAGCCACCGTGGCCCCCACATACCAGCAGAAATTTTGGTACGCATATACGAAGGCAACCAACCTCGAGGATAATTTGGTTATTTAACACTGTAATGCTAACTCTAAATGAATATGGTGGTATTATCACGGACTACCTTATCTATACAGGGTGTAACTTAATTAATGTAATACACGTCGGGAGGTGAATCCTGACACCGAGATAAGCAAAAAAGGTCCCATGAACATATAGCATATTGTTGTCAGAATTAACGAGAGACGAAAGCGCGGAAACAGTAAGTTCGAAGCGGTAGATGTCGAAAACCAATAAGCTTACAGATGGAGGTCTATGAATATCTAGAGGTGGCGCTTGTCTTCAATACGTAGTTGCTCGGTGCAAACACACAGGTGGCACTAGTGTTCAGTAGTTGCTCGGTTCACACACGCAGGTGGCGCTTCTGTGGAAGACGCGACAATACAGGAGTGCAGTCATTGTGCTGCGAGTGTTGAATAGGGCAAGTGGCGGTGATTGACTAAAACATGGTGTGTTATTCCAACCGTGTAAAGACCGATATACTATTCATGTACGGTCGTGCAGATGACAATGGGCGTGAAGCAGCACGACTCTATCAGGCCAATTTCCTAACAGATGCCAACCATTATACAGGATGTTTGCAGCAATTTATCGGCGCGTGTGTGAAACAGGGACCGTACTACCTTCCCATGTATATGCTGGTCGACCCCGTCGTGTACGAACCCCTGTTATGGACGAACATGTGTTAGAAGCTGTGGCCAATGAGCCACGTGCGAGTACGAGGGAACTTTTCCGTGAAATGCATGTTAGTCAATGACTGTGTGGCGTGCGTTACATGAAAATCCCTTGTACCCATACCACCTGCAAAGGTTACAAGAACTCAGAAGCGGATTTCCAAGCATTCTGCCAGTGGTTCATTCAACAGACCACTACCATCATGATGTTTCTGGCATCAGTACTGCTCACTGACGAGGCCACGTTTGGAAGGGATGGTATCGTAAACATGCACAACACACACACGTGGGCAGATGTACATCCCCATGGTACGGTTGTCACTCATCATCAACACCAATTTGGACTCAATGTATGGTACGGTATTGTCCATGATCAATTGATCGGCCCATACATGCTACCCCAAAGATTGAATGGAGCACAGTATTTGACCTTCCTGCAGAATACACTACCCAAATTACCGAAAAATATTCGCCCTAGCGATTCACCGGAACATGTGGTACATGCATGATAGGGATCCAGCGCATTTCAGTGCGAATGTCCGCCGATGTTTGAACCACAACTTCCCAAGATGTTGGATTGGACGTGGCGGTCTAGTGCATTAGCCTGTCCGGTCTCTGGATCTAGATCAACTGGATTTTTATTTGTGGTGACACATTAAACCTGTGGTGTATGCTACTGCTGTCAACGACTTGGAACAGCGTATCCATAACGCCTGTGCAAACTGTTCGTCATGATCCAGGTATCTTCGAACGGGTTCACCAATCCATGATCCGGCGTTGTCATGCATGCATTGCTGTCTATGGCGGACACCTTGAACAACTCCTGTGATGTGCCCGATGAACGTACGTTGGTGTCTCTCTGCACTTCGATAACTACCGCTTCGAACTTACTGTTCCTATGCTTTCGGCCCTCGCTCTCTCTGACAATATGCCCAATATGCTATATGTTAATAGGACCTTTTTTGCTTATCTGGATGTCAGGAATCACTACCCGACGTTCATTATATTAATTGACATACATATCCAATTCATCTAGCTTAAAAACAGGATTTCCAAACATTTCTTCCGCAAAATCTTTTGTGCATATCTAGAACATGACAAAGAAGATAAAACTATGGCTGATCTCAATTTCAACAAAAAGTATATTTACGAAGTTTTGGCACGCAACTCTTCAAATATATTGGCTAGGTATCGTACCAGAAACTTGAAACAAATGATCTGCTTGTACTAAACCATTTGAGTTGAAATTTTAAGTAACGAAAGACAGAACATCCTTATCTTGAACGTTTATAAAGTTCTTAACACGAAACATTTTCGTAACCAAAGTGTCTTTTCTACACCTGTTGGTGTAAAAGATTGAGTTTCATTCACATCATTGGAAAATGATAGACCAATGTGGGATATGGTATAACAATTATAAGTGTCCCAGAGTAATCCATGGAAGTTTTAAGTATGCCACTGGACTTGTTTCTGATAGCCCACATCCAAGTTTGTACTTTCACATGGTCATTGCAACACACAATGAAATAGTAAAGTCTCATCATACGCAGCCAAACAAAATTCAGGTGTAATATATTCTTTGGCTGATATTTGAAATCCATGAAAATCAAGAATGTACTGCCTCGAACACAAGATACGCGAACCAACACCGTTCTGCTGTTCTAGAATAATAGGTATCGCTTGACCAACACATTCAGGGTCGTGCACAGATTGATGATATACTTTAAACAAGACATTCTTTGAAATATGAGAATGACCCTGACACTGAAAAAGTTCATAATATTCAAGAAATATTTCAGGATGGTTAATGCGAGTTTCTATATGCTTTGCAATCACTGTCCCCGTATTCCACACGTACATACACTCATGCACACTTTGTACATTACACCCAGCACATAATATACCATTATTTCGTTAATAATAACTTATTGTTTTTAACACAGATTTGTTCATAATATAGTCGCCGTGACATACATTACACTGCCAAGTTTTGTTCATTATAGAGAGTAATACACTGTACATTATATATTGTTGATTAAACTACCCACTATATATTGTTCACTATATGGAATACTATTTATTATACTGTCCTCGACATATGTAGATACACATAACTTATTGTTCCTGGTCTGGGACGTAGTCTTTCCTTTCATACTAGCTCTTTGGTCCTTCTCCTCAAGTAGATGTTTCAACGCATAGAGTTTGGTTTTCAACAATGTTGTATCCCAAGATCGAAATTGCGTTCGAGGTCTTTACCGCCAAATGCTATTCCAGGTAAATCCCAGACAACGTTTTCACCTACTCGGGGTCCCTGAGTACATGCACAGTACGCTTGGAGAATAAATGTTCGAGAACTTCTGCATCGTCGGGGACCCACTGGTTCGTTTTAAGTCCATAGTATTCATGTTCCCGGTTACGAGACGGAGCCAATAGCAACCCGAACATAAGATATAATGGCGGTTTCTAATGTTCTATACTGCGAGAGATCCATACTTCGACAATCCAACGTAAAGAACATTAGCATGTTCTAATAGCTAATGCTGCCTTCTCGGCCTTCTTTGCAGCCTTGGCGATGATCAATCCATCAACGACTTCAAATTATGCCGTGGCTAGCAAGGAACCCAATACCCAAAGCTAGAATGCAAGTAAAAGCTCTCTACTGCTAGCCAATCAGGAGCTGACACCTGCTCACAAGAGTCACCCAATTATGAGATGAGGTCCAATCAGAAGAGAGAGATTGTGAGAGCTAATCAGGAAAGGAGTACCATCCAGTGAGAGGCAGTAAGGGTGGGGAGGGAATCCAGAAATCCTTTAGTAACGCCTATTCAGACAATTATTCATAAGCTCCCGTGTTGCAGTGACTGTGTATAGGATTCTACTTAGATTCTGTGAAGTGTACGATCCTACGGACAATGACTTGAAAATAGTGACTTGAATGCCAACTGAACATTCCATCAATTAGTTTGATTTGTTGTATAATCACTTAGAAGACTAAGTTCCATTTGGAAGTGACATAGTAACAAGCGGCATGGTGAACTAATTGTGGATTGTCATTGCCTTCCATTCGATGAAGATGACGTCCTAAGGACGAGACTTACAATTTAATCTGGACTCCGAACTACTTATATCCCCACTGGGAATCGAACCCGGGACACCTTAATTATAGGACAATGAGAATTACCACTCACCCACAGGGAACAGTTCTTTTGGTTGAAGAAAAAAAATTGTTCCTCTTCTGGATATGAACCAATTTGGATAACTATTTCAGAGATTTCAAGAGACTGTTCTGAACTGATCTGCTGGTAATCAGTGGTTGCAAAGAACTCTAAGTGTGATAGGAATGGTCTTACTTGTACTTCACTATGTTCTTGCGATGGACAATGTGTAGAATAAAGGCAGTTTCATGAACTGTCTGCTGTTTAAAATATAATTTTCTCCAGAATTTCTTCATAATTTATGAATGTTACCGTTAGAGCAAGATATTATTTTTAATGTAGGAAAAATATCTTTATTTAAAAGTCAATGATATAATCTGCGCATAAAGTGAAGTACTAATATTACCCTGTTTGAAGTCAGTCTTGAAACGATAGCTTTCAATTTAAGGTTCTAATTTGCATTTGCTTTTAAAATATTTAAAAGAGTTTTGTTTTTAAATTATCAAGATTTATTTAGTGGTAAAATATTGGCATACTCTGATGAGGGAAAACAGTAATAGCGTATACAGTGTGATAACTAATTCATTCTCAAGTCAGTGTTAGTGAAGCTAATAAATTATGGTTTTTAATGTGGTGTTTGCTTTGTAATTGAAAGAAGTAATTTTCAATTCATATTTTATTTGATGATAAATCCATAACTTCGTAGCGTTGTCAAAAATTATTTTTTTGGAAAGGTCCAATTGTTTGTCATTAATCTTAGTACGATACTATAACAACAGTACTGCAAACTGTAAATGAATTATAAATCTGAAATTTTTCGTTGCTCTTCAGATTACTCAAAGGACTCCTCAAAGGAAGTAGGAGATTCCCTGAATTTCTCGAAAGTAAAGGTGGGTCCAAATGAGCATGAATGGGATGACTTTCGAACAAGTTACAGTAACCTATTTGCAGCAAGTCGGATCACCAACAGATTTCATATGACAGACGATTTTGAACATATATTCGCAGTTCCATAAGCAACGGGGGCAAAATTACATACTTTCAACGAATGCTTTAGTGATTTATTTTTAATGAGAGAGAATGCCATTGCAGTTTTGGTTGACAGTGATTACGTATATCATATTTACTCATACGGAAAATCGTCTTATTTGTGTTCATTTCCTCGTACCTTACAATTAGTTGAAAGAGATTCTGAGAATCACCTACTCCGTTTGAGGAATCCCTTACGCACAAATTGCACAATTTTGGAATATGCCATTTTGAATAGACCAGGTTTGAAGCCCCTTGCGATACCATCCCACCAACTCTACTGTTAATATGTTTCGAAAATAGCAAGGTCGAAAGTACATTTTCCCAGTTTTTCGGCAGGCTGTTGCAAACACCGGGATGGTAACTTGAAACTATATGATCTAGACTACTAGTAATCGTAGTAGTCCCAACATGTACACACTGTAGCCACATTTTATCGCATATCTACCGTTATGTTTTAGACACCGCACGGCGGGTATATTTGCTATAGTCAAGAATATAGCAGATCGAATTTGCTATTACAAATATGTATAAATTTGCAATATCTGTGATGCAAAAATTGAAGTAACTTTATCTTATAAGCTAATAAAGTTGAAGTGTATACTACAGAAAAGTAACGATAGTGTAATTGCTTCCAGTAACGATTAACAGATATATACAGAGGCGGCGTTAGGTGAGCGCGGGGCCTAGGGCAATAATGACCCGTCGGGGCCAAAGTACTAGTAAAAATAGCTGAGCGCCGAAATGTTACATCTAAAGCCGATAAAGCAGTAAGCAACTTCCCCTAAATGCTTCCTCTCACTTCTTTCTTTCATTCCTAACCCTAAATTTATGACTAAATATTCTCTTTTTTAATGAACAACGGTTTCTTATGGAAAAAAAAAATCGACATAATTTATTTAAAGAAAGTACAATATATTTTAGAAACTGCATTGCTAATTACAAGTGCTTCTTTATTCATTTCCATTTCACATGACATTTCGCATGGAAACTATACAAACTAGTTTATTTGTAAACTTTTTTTTACAAATCAACTTTTATATCATTGAGTAAGAAAAATATCAACTCGGAACGCGGGGGCGCGGGGCCTGGGGCGGTTGCCCCAGTTGCCACCCCCAAACGCCGCCTCTGGATATATAAACTTATTTTCACCCGCCGAAATATTTAAACATGTCTTCTGAGGACAGCCGTAATAATAAAGAATTCCTTGTCTGAAATTTAGATTTCAGGATATGTGGTAGCACCGTTTCTGGATACTTAGGATGACGCGTGTTACTACACAATACCAGGGGTGGATTTCGGTTTCATTTCTTGGCCTGGCCCACTGCTCCGAAGGGGTACATTTTTGGGACAGTATAACGGTTCATTACAGAATAATAATAATAATAATAATAATAATA
>JAGDQP010024454.1:0-27954 GCA_022664845.1 Lepisma saccharinum | reverse complement strand
CGTTGGGAATGTTCCTTCTCTGAAACAACGGTTGAACAGACATGTAAGTGGTTGCGAGAGAGAGCTAGCTGCATTGCGAAGAAATATTGTGGGTACGTTATCAGGAGCTAAACACGTGTTGTGGCAAAGATAAAAGAAGCGACAGAACCTTATCAGGAGTCCTAAATCATCAGCAGACTTAGTATTCCTAATCTGTATGCTTCTTTGTCCCCCCCTAGATCTCAGTAAGTACAAGCAACACAGAGTTCAACGATACACCGTTGAATTCGTCATGGTCTGAAATGGTGGGGAAACTTATAATTTTGCCTCTAAAGTGGCAGGTCCTTTTGAATCGCTTGTTATGCTCCATTTCTGTCTCTTCTAGATCTCAGTAACTATAAGTCCGACAGAGATGAACGATACACTGTTGGATTCGTAATGGTCTCAAACCATGGAATAATCTACCATATGAACTATAAAATTGGCTTGTCTTTTTCAATCGCTTAGTATTTTTAATTTGTATGTTTCATTGTGCCCCATGAGATCGCAATAAATACAAGCCGCACAGAGATGAACGATACACCGTTGGATTCGTCATTGTCTGAAACAGTGGGGAAAATTATCAATTTGACTCTAAAGCTGGCAGGTTTATTTGACTCGCTTAATTTTCTTCATTTGTGCTCCTCCTAGATCTCTGTAACTACAAGTCTGACAGCGGTGATGTATACACCGTAGGATTCTTCATAGTCTAAAACAGTGAGGAGAACTATTAATGTGATTCTAAAACTGGCAGGTTCTGTTCAATCGTCTAGTATTCTCCATTTTTGTCTAGTATTATATCTCAGTTGGCATCAGTTCGACAGAGACCGTTGAATTAGTTATATACACCGGAAGGAAAATCTATGACTTCGACTCTAAAACATGCAGGTTCCGGCATTCACTTAGTAAACTTCATTTTTTGTCCCTATGACTTTACCTCTTTCTTTTGGATACGTTATAATTTAAATTTATACGGGGGCGGTTTGGTTTCGTCTACAATTAAAAAAAAAACATTTCTAAGCTTGTTTTCTTTTAATTTAGTACACTGCGAACTTTCAAACTGAAGTTGCTCTATTATTATGTTTTTAACTTCACACAAAGATTAATCATATACGTACTGCGTGCATATACTAAACGAGTACATGAAACATCTTCTAAAATTACTTTTCCACGTAGCTCTACTGCTTTTACTATCTGACTTACTGCAGTTACGAAAATAGTAAAATTTTATTTGAATGCAGAACACAAAAATGAAAGTAAAATGGCACATTAAATATCTACTTCACAAAATTATGCTTTTGTTATTGTGGTGAGTGAGAGAAAGTGAAAAACGTTGGAGACATGATCAACCGTAAAGAACTTCACAGTATAATAAAATATGAAGTGCATGTAGAAAAGTTAAAGGCAATATTTTCAGAATTACTGCACAGTACTAGAAAGACGAATATTAGCCTTCAACTAACTCGAGCTCGCACATCAGGATCCTGTGGCTCAATGAACCTTGAGGATAAGAGAAGACGCAGGGGTATTAAAGAAGTTTTCTCAAAGCCTTGTATGCAAATCATAATTTTCGCTTTATGGGCCGGCTCATCATTGTATTATTTACTTTTCTCGTTGCGTATACGTGAACGTTCGTTAGTCCATATGTGAAACAGAAATATTTATACAGTGAACTTACATGTACCGTTGTAAGATATATGCATACACACATTTCATTCACTGATTTATGTAGAAGCAAATTGTGTACAACGAAAAGCCAAAGCATTTGCAACTGCGTCTATAGCAATTCCTTTTCCAGCTTCAAATCTCTTGAGAAGCTTGATACTGAGAATTTTCTATGTAAACAACGAGGGTTGAAAGAGAAACAAGGATATCTGGAAACAAGAGGAGAAATAACAATGTTTAATGTTTTCGGATGAACAATATATTTAACAACCATTTACATATCTCGAAACTGTGATGGTAATTTGAGGATAAGAAGCTGCAAGTTGAGACGCCTTTTGAAACTTTATATTATGCCATTTACTGCATCTTGAAGTTACAATCAGCATAACGTATACTTTAATATATCCGTGAGAGAAGATATGTGAACGACTTTAGCACTATCTTGAAATACCATCCCGGCATTAAGATGATGTGACAGACAGAAGACAGGGAACACTTGCCAGGATAATATGCAGATCGAGGAATTTGAGAAGTTTGCTCACTTGGTGAGCAAACTTCTGCTGAGCTTCCACTCTCGGATTATAACGTTCATATATACTGGTATATTGATGGGATGGTGACTACTTAATACAGTGTGGGGCCTCCCCTGGACAGGATGAATTGCTTTTTGTCGTGGCATGGGGCGATAAGTTGGTTTATGTCGTGGCATGGGGTCGACAAGCATCCGAAGGCGATGCAGGATAGCGTCGTGCACGTAGTCTCAATTCAAACCCACAAATCGCATACATAATTGGTGCTGGAGTTCCTGTATGAATGACTCATTGAACAGCACAGGGTTCATATTCTAGACCTGGCCCGGAGTCCATAGTCCATAGCCCGGAGTCTTGAAAGTTGAAAAATGCTCCTTCAACTGTTCTCCGATAACTTCTACCATACGGCGCACTTTCCTGTTGAAAGAATCCGTCACCAAAGCGAAAAATGAACAGGTGAAGAAAGTCTACAAGAACAGAAACGTACGGAAGTCAGGTTAACAACCGTGCTAGAAGCGAGGTAAGGAGCCAGGGCTGTCATGCTGTTCAAACGGCAAATATCCCGGAATCACTACCAAACTGTTTCCTTGTTAATTTGTGTTTGCGCCACACGCGAAGTCCTTTGTCGGTTCAAAACAAGTAGAACTGAGACTAATCTAACTGAAATAGTGTTTTAGTCGTCGACGGTCCCATGACGATCTTGCAAGGGTCAATGTCGTTATTTTAATGGGTCTCGTGTAGATAGCCGGGTTCCAAAACCTCTGGATTTCAATGTGCGCTATACTGTCTTGTACACCCTCCAACACTATGAAAGGCTACGACCCCAGTTTTCATCCCCTATTTATCATAGCAGAAATTACCTAACCCACATTTCATAAAATGCTAGACCCCTATTTAACATAGCAGAGATTCCAGAGGCTACGTTCCATCCCCTATTTATAAAAGGCTACGGCACCTTTTTTCATCCCCTACGAAGCTAAAGCTTTTTCTAGTCCCTATTTAACATAGCAGAAATTACACAGGAATACCTAACCCACATAGGGGTGCACAATAGCAGATATGCCATAAAAGCGTACGAAGCTCTTTTTTAACCCTAAAACAAACATCCCCTATTTAACATAGCAGAGATTACCTAGCCTTTATACCAACGCACGATAGCAGAGATTATAACTACGGCTACGAACACATTTTAGGCCAGTTACACAGTAATCTGGGCTATTTAACCTAACAGAGATTGCAACCCCTAGTGCACAACCACTATCTACCATAGCAGAGATTACAGAGGCTACGGCCCAACCCCTATTTAACATAGCAGAGAGGGTATGAAACTCTTTTCCCAACCGCTATTTAAATAGCAGAGATTTCATAAAAGGCTACGAAGCTCTTTTCCCAACTCTTTTTAACATAGCAGAGATTTCATGAAAGGCTACAAAGCTCTTTTTCATTCCCTTTTTAACATAGCAGAGATTTCATGGAAGACTACGAAGCTCTTTTTCAACCACTACTTAACTATGGTCAACAGCAGAGATTACATGTCGTCTAGGCTAGAGCCAATGTCAGTTTGCTAGGACCAAATATCTCGTAAACGGTGAGACATATTGATATTCTGTTTTCACATTTGGTATGAGATCGTTGAACAGTATTTACGAAGAAACTGGTGACCTCGAGATCAAAGGTCAAATATTTAACAGTGTATATTTCGTAAACGTTTAGACATATTGAAATTATTTTTTTCACATTTGGTATGAGACCATTTAACAGTATTTGCGAAGAAAGTGGTAACCTCGAGGTTAAAGGTCAAATCTGAAGTCAGTTTACTAACTTCGCCCCCCTGGGTCGTAGAATAATGAAACTTATAATGCAATTTATTGTAGTCCCGGGAATGGCAAATTTCAAACTGCATGTTTCTATCTGTTGCCGTTTCCGAGATATGTCGTGTTGAATTTGTCGAATTTTCGACTCAGAAATGAGAAACTCGCAGGTTATTATATGTTATTCGGGTCGGTGATGCCGAATGTGAAATTTGTATTTCTCTACCTATTGTCGCTTCCAAGATATGGCGGTTCGAATTTTCGACGCAGAATTGAGAAGCTCAATGATTATATGTTATTCGGGTCGGTGATGCAGAATGTGAAAACCGCGTGTTTCTATTATTTACCGTTTTTGAGATACTGTATATTTGACCTTTGAATTTTAGCCCTAGCGTCACAGGGTATTTATTTTCAAATGTGTTTTTTGTTGCTCTAAATACCGAATTTGAAATTAGTTTTTCGCTATTACTTACCGTTTTCAAAAGATAGAGGGTTAAATAGTTGACCTTTGACCTCGAGGTCATCAATTTTCTTGTCATGATGATGCTTAATCTGAAAACCGTATCTCTCAAACTTTTACCATTCTCAAGAAATTGCCAGCTGAACCTAACTAATTGGGTCTCAGTGAAGTTGTTTTTCCATAGCCGATCGGTTCATTTCGGGTTTTCCCCCATGACGTCATCAACAACCAAATCCGTTCTTTCCTGATTTTGTTTTCATTTTGGAGTTTCCCCGTTGTCATCTGCGAAATCGGTTCTTTCCCGATTTCACTTTTATTTTGGGTTTTCCCCATAACGTCATCAACTGCCTATAAAAGCCAGGCTGGTTATATGGTACCCCCTCGGTCGGACGCCGACCATCGTAGAGTGAAGATCTATCCAGGGAGAAGATTTCGTCGTGGATAGTGTAGTGTGTATACTCCTAGCGACCTTATCCTGACAGTCGAGATACGCAGCTTCAATTCGGGCAACTCCGCGACAATTACATAGCTCCTCATGTTACATACTGAAAACATTACATACGAGATCAGTTCAAACAACTAATTGAGTGCAAGTATATAAAAATATCATTACAGGAACAATATTTAAATTAAATTATACTAGATGTATTAGTAACGGGCAATGAAAGTGACGTCACGTTTCGGAATTAGAAAGAGAAAAGGAAAGAAAAGAATGAACAGCAGGGAGCTAAGATGCGAGTCTCTTGCAAGTGTTGCAAGATTATAAACTTGAAAAATTTTATGTCAAAAACAGCAAAATTTGATTGATCAAACAGTTAAAGCCAGTGGTGTATCTCAGCCCAGGCGGCACCTGGGCACTTTTAAAGAGTTCTAAATATTTTTATATATCTATAGTAAACTTTATACAATGAAGAAAGTGGTAGCGCCAGGGCGGTTTTTTCATTATAAATGCACCACCGGTTACAGCCAGAGTTCAAACCGGGCCACTTTTGGTGACTCAGTCCGAAACTTGACCCGAAATTCTCGGAACCCGGTTTTGACTCAAATAAACCTCGGCGACTTAATGATCGATTCTTGACCGATCCAGTGACCTGGGGTTGTTACTGTGGTTTGAATCAAACGATATAATTTGTGAGGTTCCTTGAGAAGTGAGCTTATGTACGGGAACTTTGGTTTTAAGAGTTTTAAAATATTTTAATGCTCTTATATTATTTAATACTTCAAACACAAAATTGTTTCAGAATAATCTTTCCGAGCGGGGTAGGGGGGATTATTTTCACAACTCCAGCGATAATTGTTCTCTTTCGGGAGTATGAGACTATTTCCATATGTTATTACCATTGTTATGAACTTTTATCGTCGTATTTTTCGTGCTTTGGACGAACACTCCCAGTCTCGGCCACCCCTGAAAGAAACACTGATCAAATGCAACGGTGTATGATGAAGAAGGAAATAAAAACTATGATTTGCCCCCGGCTCGAAATTAGGTCAAACCGGTTTCCAAGTATAGACCTTGCGACCCGTTTCAGCTCTGGTGATAGCGCCAGAAGAGGGAAGGGACGCCCCTTTCTGGGTATATCTGCCCCCTTCGCTGCAAGCTCCATAAATTGTCGAAAGTGCGCATATGGCAACATAAATCAGTAAGAATATTAACATATTTTTCGACGTGAGCCAAAGTTGCCTAAAGGCCTTAAAACTAAATTCAAATTCAAATTCAAATTAACACATTTTTCTTTTTTTTCCTCCTTGAAAACTCCTTGAATTGTCCTAAATGGTGGATATGTTTTCTGTCGCATATGGCAACAGGAGAATTATACTTAAGAAATACATTATTTGCTTTTCAGTATTTTCATGGGCTCACATCATATTAAGATATGATAGAAATCAGGATAGCAAATGCTGAAATGCGATCTGCTGGACATCGTGAAGCAAGTAAAACATAAGTATATACAATACAAAGTGGATAGAATGGCTTTTGAAGCGGGACACAAAATTCTACGGTTGCCACCAAGACATTGCGAGTTAAACCATATCGAGATTGTTTGGAGCGAAGTGAAAGGATATGTAGCCGCTAAAAATAGAACGTTTAAAATGCCGGATGTTCAAAATTTACTGAGAGAGGGACTTCGTAAGGTAACAGCAGAAAGGTGGAAATCTTATGTGTCGCATGCCATCGCAGAAGAGGAAAAACTGTGGAGAATGGATGAAAGAACCTGTGGTCATCCACACAGGCAGTGACTCCGAATCCGATGACATGGATGGAATTGAAGAACTCCAGTAAATCGTAAGTTGTTTGACATTTTCTCTGTAGCAACAGTCAGTCGAATATGCCCGGAAATATTTTTAATAACGTAACGCGGTGCGTTATAAAAAAAAATCGTATTTTTAATATATTGTGTGGAAGGGTGGCTGCTCGTGTGCTTTGTTTTTGATTGATCTTTCCTGGTAGACATATAATACTCATTATAGCCTACACAAGATGTACTGTTTTTGTAAAGTTTGAAGATAACTTCATTTGCTGAGTTTTGCAGTATTGCTATATTCGTATTCAAATATCTTTACCCTAATCAATCGAAATGTGTAAGTAAAATGGTGTTCATGCTTTCGGGTTTTAATTGTGAGGATTGCAGATAAATCACGTGCAAATTCCCAATACATTTATTCCCGTTGTGGTGTCTTCATGAACAATTAAAAACAAATATCTATCCAAGAAACATATTTTGCGTTAGCGATAGGAAATTGACGGGATATTACCGCTGCGTGCCTATCAGCTGTGGCCCCGAGCAGTCAAAACAACAAACTAGGCAGACGATGCAAACCACACAACACACACACACACACACACGCTTACGTCATACCCTGTCAAAGGTTCGCGAGCCAACATGTAGTACTGCGCTTGTGATGCGGTTATCAGGTTAAGATTGCGCAGAGTGTAGTGTCGTCGACCGTCGTAGAGTGAAATGTGCAGTTTTGAAAATAGAGGAACATTTTTTTCTGTTTAAGTTGTAACGTTATTATTATTTAAGGTGTGTCAAAACGGTACAATTTTTATTACATTTATTTTAATATATTAAAGCTTAAACTTACTCTACCGCATTTAAAGTGACTTGATAGTCAATAGTTAAAAAATGGATATATTTGATATTTTTAACAAAATCGATGCTCTCTGTATGGAAGCTCTAAATGACGTACAAACAGGTGGAGCGCGTGATTCAAAAATAAAAATTATTAGTGAAAAAGATAAAATGTATAAAAAATTCTATAAGGAAGGTAGACTGGTAGAAGCATAAATTAATAATCCTCCACAAATTAAACCCTTTAACATGGGTTATGAAAGGTATTGAAGAGTTATTAGCGCACCTCATGCATGGTATTGATGACGACGATCAAGTTGGTTTCACTCTCCGAAATCAGAGCGAACCCCACAGGTCGTTCTGGTTATCTTTTCGACAGGCACAGAATATGTCTGTTGAAAATGTTTTACTTGCTATGGAAAAAGTTGTACAATCCAACGCAACGTTTTTATATCAAGAACGTTTTTTAGTTAACTTCCATCATGTGCAGATGCCTAAAGGGGAAGGTCGAGTAATGCAGGGGCTGTCGAATAATGATAATTATTTAAAATCAAATAACGGTATAGTTACAATTAAAAATAGCGATACAAGCTGTCTCGCTCATGCTCTAGTAGTGGGTATAGGATTAATAAATAATAAAAATAATGAAAAAGAAGAAAAACCATATTATGTTCAACATAATAAAATTATGAATACCGAAATATATAAGCTATGTATGAAAGCAGGGACTACTGGCGGTACAATTGGAGATATTCACCGTTTCCAAAGTGTACTAACTGCCTATAAAATAACTGTATATGGGGATTTGTCAGGTAAATTAATTCTATATGAAGGGGTAGGTGGTGAAACCCGCATTAATTTACTGCTAATAAACAATCATTATAACGTAATTACCAACTTGACGGCAGCATTTTCAACTATTACTGTAAAAATGCCATTGTAGATATGAACATTTGCATGAACAGAATTTTAAATGTCAAGCTAGTTGTTCACAATGTGCGAGTAAACCTGCATGTGCTAATGTTAAATCCGTCATAAAGTGTAATAAGTGTAATCGATCATTGTACGGCAGCGTATGTTTTAATAAGTATAAGGGTATAGCATGTAAAACTAGAAAACAATGTAATATGTGTTTGAAGGTGTATACATTAACAAAGAAGGGTAACCCTGATATATGCGGGGAAATATATTGTGTAAACTGCCGCAATATGATGCCCATAATCATTTATGTTTTATGCAGCCGACGAAAACACACAATATGGAAAATATAATTAGAAAAAATGCTATGACTGTGTTTTATGACATAGAGAGTCGGCAAGATGACACGGTGGACGGGTTAGATAATGTGTATGGGTACGTACCCAACTTATTAATTTCACAGCATTTATGCTATAATTGTATTGCTACAGATGATATAAAAGTCATTTGCTCTGTGTGTGGTGTAAGAGAACACGTTTTTAAGGGTGAAGACTGTGTTGGTATAAATAGCATAACATGTGTCGGGCATAATGCTAAAGGATACGATGCCCATTTCATTTTAAGAACGATGTTAAATAGCAAAAAATGGTCGCCCGACATTATTATGAAAGGCTGTCAACTTCTCAGTATTAAGTATAAACATTTAAGATTTATCGATTCACTTCTTGCCTATGGACCTGGCCAAACTGCCCCAAGCATTTGATCTTCCCTCAACTAAGGGATATTGGCCCCACTTTTTTTTAACACCACAGGTAATCAGAATTATTCCGGTTCTCTGCCTGCCAAGACGATCTATGGGGTACAGAAAGAAGAACATGAAAAGTTTCTGGCGTGGTATAAAAAGTGGGGGAGAATTATACTTTTAATTTCCAGGAGGAATTAATTAAATACTGTCGGCAAGATGTTAATATTTTAAGAATGGCATGTTTGCGTTTTATGAATCAGTTCGAGCTTGAGACAAAGGTTAATCCCTTCCTGGAAGCAATTAATATAGCATGCGCGTGTAATTTAATGTTTCGTCGAAATTTTCTTAAACTGGAAACCATAGGTATTATACCAAGAAAAGGTTATCGCTGGAGTGATGTCCAGTCAGTAGAAGCAATACAGTGACTCGTGTGGGAAGAAAAGAAAAAGGGAATAAAAATAATCCACGTGGGTAACGCAAAAGAGGTAGTTGTGCGAGGTAATTTGAAAGTAGATGGATATTGGCACGATACTGAGAACGGTAAAGAGGATGTATGGGAGTATGAAGGTTGTTTCCACCACGGCTGCGGTGTATGCTATCGGACCGGACGGGACATACCACTCCATAATATTCTTTTTAGTACAATGAATATAAAATATGAGAGCACAATGACAAAGGTGAAAAAATAAAAAAAAATAGGTTATGTTGTGCACACCATGTGGGAGTGTCAGTGCAAAGCACAAATGGAAAATAATGAAAATATCTCGAGTTAAGTTAAAAACCAACTTAAGTTAAAAACATGTAGAAAAGAACCTAGGAATCCGCGTGACGCTTTGTACGGTGGGCGGACAAACGCGTGAAAAAAGTGAATAAAATTAAATTTTGGGATGTATGCTCATTATACCCATTTTGTAATAAGGTTAAAAATATCTCGTGGGGCATCCTACGAATATTTAGGCAGGAAAATAATGTTCGGCCATCGATCAGATTGAGGGAATAGTAAAGTGTACTATTTTACCTCCAACTGACCTATATCACCCGGTATTATCATATCGTTCTGGGGTTAAATTATTATTCCCTCTTTGCAGAGCGTGTGTGGATTAATTAAATAATGGTGATTGTTTACATAACGATGACGAACGTAACATTACCGGTACATGGGTGGTGGACGAGGTTCGTAAACCTATTGAAAAAGGTTATACATTAGTAGAAATGCATGGGGTGTGGCAGTTTAATATTCAAGAGTACAATGCTGTGAAGAAAGAAGGTGGCCTACTTACAGAGTATGTTAATAAATTTTTAAAAACATAAACACAAGCTAGCGGTTGGCCTGCGTGGTGTACAAACGAGGAAAAGAAACAGGAATTTATAAACAGGTATTATGAAAAGGAAGGTATTGTATTGGACGCCGATAAAATATGTGTAAACAAAGATCGAAAGAGTTAAGCTAACTTAGCAGTTAATAGTTTTTGGGGTAAATTTGGCCAGAAAGAGAATTACAGAATCAATAATAACTGACTCAGGTGAATATTTTAATAAGCTAGTCGACCCAAATATCGAGGTTCACGAGACATTCAAATAAACTAGGACACACTAATTGTAAATTGGCAATATCTTGATAATGCGAGTGCACCACTTAATAATACAAATGTACAAATAGCTGCCTATACTACTGCACACGCTTGTCTGGAACTCTATAATTATCTAGATATATTAGGGAAGTATGTGTTATTCTACGATACAGACAGTATTATTTATGTAGAGACTCCAGACGAGCCAAAGCTGGAAACAGGTGATATGCTTGGCGAGCTTACAAACGAACTAGAGGCATACGGTATTAATGCTTTTATTACAGAATTTTGTGCTGGAGGGCCGAAAAATTATGCTTTTGAGGTATACAACCCGGATACTGGGCAAAATTTAAATGCTTGTAGAGTTCGTGGAATTACGCTCAATTATGAAAATTAAAAAAAAAAAATTAAAACAAATTAGAGATATAGTACTTAATAATGCTCTACCTGTGCAAGTGTTTTGCGAAAAAAGATTGCTGGAACGAAGGATCGTAATATTATTTCTAGGCCGGAAAAAGAAAATTTATCAATTGGTGTACACAAAGAGAAAAAGATGCGGCGCTGATACGATTCCATACGGTTTTAAAAGACAACGCACTATATGATATAGTTTTTAAAGACAGAAGAAAGTAGTAGTAGGTAATATGGAGTTTCAACATCCTTTCACGTGTATTGTAGCCGGCCCCACGGCGTGCGGGAAATAATATTTTGTCAAAACATTTATCGATCACTATGGTAATTTATTAAAAATATAATATGGTGTTATGACGAGTGGCAACATTTATACGATTGTTTATCTACGTGTACCTTGAAAAAGGGTTTACCCTGTATAGATGATTTTTCCGCGGACACCGGCCCTCATCTTATTATAATTGACGATTTAATGAGTGAGTGTGGTAGACGAATTGTAGACTTCTTCACGAAAGGTCATCATCGAAACCTAAGTTTTATGTTTATTACTCAGAATATATTCCATCAGGCCAGAGGTATGCGTGAGATTTCCTTAAACAGCCACTACATGGTATGTTTTAAAAATCCCAGAGATCGGGCTCAAATTAATTATCTTGCCCGGCAGCTGTCTCATAATAATAAAAATTTATACAAGAGGCCTACGATGACGCAACTCGAAATGCTTATGGTTATCTACTATTTGATTTAAAACAAAATACTGCTGACGATCAACGTGTTCAAACAAATATTTTCCCATCGGTTTTTTAATTATGTTTATGTACCTGTAAAATAACTTCAATATGATATATAATAACCACCAGAGTAGAGTAGCAGTAATAGTTAAGAGAAAAAATGATTAATAAACAGAGAGCACACTTACTAAGTCTTCTGGCAAAGGCAAAACTAAAGTACGTAAGTCAATATTACAAAATGCAGATTCCGAATTAATTCGTTCTATTTGTGAATGTTCCTATAACGTATTGCAAGGAAATGTTCCGTTAAATGAAAAAGAGAAAAATAGATTGCGGAAATATAAAAATCAACTTTTTATAGTTGATTTGGTAAAGAAAGGACCGACGCTGAAAAAACAACCGAATAATTGTGCAAAAAGGTGGTTTTCTCACAGCTCTGCCTGCCCCCATTCTAGGAGGCATACTGTCTAGTCTGTTTAAATAGTAATTATGCAGCATGCGAAAAGACTTATTTTAATCTCGCCACAAATTTACATCATTACCAAACTATTTCAGATCTCGATGACGAAATGAAACAAATTTTAAGTAATAAGAGTATGAGCGTAGAGGAAAGATGGGTACAGTGAAGAGAGGTGTTACAAAAATATTTACATGTTGTTCAAAAACCCGCCACACCCGCAAAGAATCAAGATGTGATAGAGGAGGAGAGCGATGATGGTATAATATCTACTCTTCCCGAAGCTTGTTGACGTAAAGCAAGATCTTTATTACACAAATTAAAACAAATCCAAAATATTCATTGGGATGCATATGGTAACGTTAATATAAATGGTAAATTAATTCCGGAGCTAATAAAGTAGATTTAGTAGCTGATTTTTTTAGGTGTCGTAAGAAAAATATTCCACCCACTGGCTGGGAAACCTTCGCTATACTATTAGCAAAATCAAATATACCCTTAGACCATATATAAGTAACCCTCAACGTCTAGAGTATATTCGAAAACTGACTGTTGCCGTTCCCCCGAAAACAGAGGAGCAGGAGGATGAATAGCCGTGACCATCACGTAAACGTAAAGCTGCAGGATGGCGCAACTATAAACTATAATGAAGAAGTTGTCTAATATCTACTACAACCCTATACATCCTGCTTCGTTTTCAACGGCTCAGGCATTATGGCAGACAGTAAAGAAATCAATAACCTTACAACGAGTTTAAGTGTGGCTAAAAGAGCAGCCGGCATATCCATTGCATTAACCAGTGCGAAAACGTTTTCAACGCAATCCCAATCTTGTGTTTAATATTGACGATCAGTGGCAAAGCGAACCTGGTTGATTTACAAAGTCTCCAAACGTATAATGACGGCTATCGGTATATTTTAACAGTGATTGATCTATTTAGTCGCTATGCATGGGCAGTGCCGGTCCGCAGTAAAACAGGTGTACATATTAAAGAGGCATTCAAGAAAATATTTGCATCTATCCCCAAACGTAGACCCATACGTCTACAAACAGATAAAGGTACAGAGTTTCTAAATAAAACATTTCAAATGTTCCTCAAAAAACATAATATTCGTTTTTCTACAGCCGAAAACCCTGATATTAAGGCAAGCCTCGTAAAACGTCTAAATTACAGTCTGAAGCAAAGAATGTGGAAATATTTTACTTCTAAAAACATATCGTTATATTGATGTGTTGGCGAAACTAGTTCAGGGGTATAATTCTAGACCGCACATAAATTACCACCCGCTCTTGTGAATCAAGATACGTTTCAACAAGTGTGCAATAGACTGGTGAAACCTATTATTAGTGTTAAGGCAAAATCTATAAAAAAAATTGGATACTGTGCGAATTACTAAGGCGAAATGACATTTTGCAAAAGGGCATAAAGAACATTAGACGTTGGAAATATTAAAAAAAAACATATAAAGTATAAGGAAAAGAAAGTGGTGTATGTATCAGAGAATTTAAACGTTGACACGATTATGGGTACATTTTTTGAAGAGGAAATACAGGCGGTGAAACTGCCCGAAGTTTATGAAATAGATGAAATTTTAGAAGCTAAAGGTAAATGAATACTTGTTCGTTGGCGGGGTTACCCTGCTTCATTTAATTCCTGGATTCCTGTATCCTATTTAACAAACGGTTAGCAACATTTAGAAGACCGGGGCAATGAAAAGTTCCACCACGTGAACTTGCACAGTGTGGTTTTTATTTTGTTAGATCACCGTATATTGTAAGATATGCATTTTGTAGTTTAGAATTAGGTAATTGGCAATCTTATAATATTCCCTTGAAAGAGCATAAACGTTGGAGTCCATACTTCCCGCTGTTAAGAGGTCGCGTAGATGTGTGGTTATAAAATGGAAATAAGACCTTTTTATATGCCTGAAAAAGGATGGGAACAATAATAATACAATATTGTAAACTAGTGTTATATTTGTGTATATAGCAGAAGAAAACATAATGAATGATCCTTATTTGCAATATTGTTCTCATCAAGCCGGCAGTGGATATTATGTATATAGAGATGCACCCTACCAGGAAGGATATGGTATTGGTAGTTTTCTAGGAGGTTTATTCCGTACTGTATTTCCATTATTAAAACAAGGTGCAAAAACTGTTGGTAAAGAGTTGTTACGTACTGGACTTAATGAAGCCGGCGACGTTCTAGATAGTAATAGACCTGTTGAAGAAGCTTTAAAATCACGCTGGCAGGAAGCAAAAGGTAATTTAAAGAATAACGCACGTCAGGTGTTGGTAGGAGGAGGAAAACGCAAAAATAAGCTAATAGATGGTGGTGTAAAGAAAAAAAGGACAAAGAAGAGAGATATTTATGGAGTGCACTAGTTTTTATCTCACACTACCCAGTAATTGTTCTATGGAATATTTCCCGCAAAATACTCTCGCCTGTTATACTAGAAAACTGTATCATCCTCTTGTGCTGGAGAAAGGTGTATGGGAAACAGCTGTTGTGGAAGTACATTATACAGGATCATTTCAGAATGTTTCCGAATATATTAACAATATCTCTTACAGGGGTTCGGATAAAGAAACCTGGAACATAACTAAAATAATGCCCGGCCATTATTATCACGTTGACGATATTCTATCTCAAATTAACTATAAAAGCGATAAATTGAATTTACAATTAAAAGTTAAAGCTTCGGTAAAACGCATTGAGGTCAGTAGAGTAAGAAAAGATGACGAGAGTGTAAAAGAAGTACGGCTATCAGCTGAATTAGCCAAAATACTAGGTTTTGATCATATACATCAAGAGAATATCGCATTTTCCATCACGGACGTTATCCGCCTGATTTACAGAAATCGCTACCCGCACACATCTACCTAGTCGAGTCACAAGTTCTGTCCCAAACTTGTACAAAAAATTCCAGTAGTTAGGAATGATGTATGAAAATAACCTAGCATTGATGTAAAACGGTAATGTTGGTTGAACTGACAACACCATTGTTTTCCTTTGTTTCTTGCAGAGTGAAGATGGAATGGGGAAAGAAAGAGGATCGTATCGCAGTTCTGGCATTACATTAGTGCGAACAACCTCCGACGACTATCTTTAAGTTACTGCGGAAACTGAACATTACACAAAAAATTGTTTATCGACCATACAGCGATATAATTATACATCGTCTATCGAGGAATAAGCCTCGCACTGGTAGACCTCGCTCGGTTAGGACACCACCTGTCGTTAAGGTATTGAAGGCACGAATAGCCCGAAATCCGATCCGTTAGCAGAAACTCATGGCCCTGTAAATAAACATATTGCGGTCATCAATGAAAAGGGCGATCAATGAAGACCTAGGACTGCATGCCTATCGCAGAAGGACAAGCCATCGGTTAAATCAGCGATTGATGAGAATGCGACGTGACAGATCAAAGTTGCTCCTGAAGCAGTACGCGGATAACAAGCATCGACAAATCTTGTTTACAGATGAGAAAATGTTCCCTGTTGAGAACACCTCAACCACCAGAATGATAGAGTACATGCTACAACCAGTGCTGCAGCATGTGAACAAGTTCCTCGAGTGTAGCGAGCTCATCACCCCGCATCAGTGATGGTTTGGCTGGATGTGTCGTACTGGGGCCCCACTGAAGTCCATTTTTGCCAAAAAGGTGTAAAAACAGGTGCCAAAGTGTATCAGGAGGACATTCTCGACAACGTGGTGAAACCTCTTGGCAACACTCTGTTCAAAAATAAGCCTTGGGTGTTCCAACAGGACTCAGCACCAGCTCACAAGGCAAATGCAACAACATCGCGTTCATCACCACCGAAGAATGGCCGTCGTCCAGTCCAGACTTAAATCCTCTTGACTACAAGATCTGGTCCTATTTGGAGGAGAAGGTGTGTTCTCAACCTCACATAACTTTCAACCGCTTGAAAACTCCTATAGTGAAAGCAGTGGCTAGCATAGACATGAATGTAGTGCGTGCTGCCATTGATGATTGGCCGCGTCTTTTACGAGCCTGAGTCCAGGTAAGAGGAAAACATCTTGAATAAATGTTGTTCCCAATTGATTGTCACTTATCGTTGTTTTATTTTTCAAAATATTTTCATTTTCCTCCGCGCATTTTACTTGTTAAAGTCTTTTGCAGTTGGGACAGAACTTATGACCCGACTAGGTATATTTACAGCGACATTGTAGAACCTCAACTGGTAGGCGATACCGTTGCGCCACTTCTGCGTATTATAAATACAACTATTAAAGAGTATGGTGCTAGTAATGTGCATATCTTTGAAAATCCTTATTATGTTCCCGTACAATGTAAACAGTTTGATCAAATTATTATTGATTTAAGAGACAGCACAGGTAATCCACTTCCTTTCCAGTATGGCCGTGTATGTGTAAAACTACATTTTCGTAGACGTAATATGGTATTATAAAAATAAACTGTTGTGAGTATTAATAGCAGAAAAGCAAAAAATGCAGTGTGAGTGTACGAAAACAGAATTAGATCTATTTGCGGATCTGCCCGCTCAAACAAGTATTATAGGTAATAAAACAGTGCCGTATAAACCTGTAGCGTCAATAGCTGATAGTGCACCCATAGAGTTTGTAGTCCCCGGCCACGATGATGATTATATTGATTTACCACATACAATGCTACATATTAAAGCTAAAATTACTAAAACTGACGGTTCTGATTTAACATATGCCTATAAGAAAATCTGCCCTGTAAACGATTTTCTCAGAGCTATGTTCAGCGAGGTAGAGATATATCTGAATAATCAACTAATTTCCTATTCTTCCCATACATATCCATACCGCTCGTATATTGAAAAAAACTATTGAATTAATGCAAAAGCAACTTATTTTCAGACGGCAATGTGGTTTAAAGATACGGCCAGGCATATTTACAGTGTGGCTGATAGTGGTAATTCTGGTTTTATACAACGCTCTCTTCTCACAGAGTTAAGTTAGCCATTTGAATTACTCGGCTATATTCACAGTGATATTTTCAATCAGGAGAATTTTCTATTGAGTGGTGTACAGTTGCGTATTAAGCTGATTCCGGCCAAACCCGTATTTTGTCTAATGGGTGAAGCTACTCCTGAGAGTCACGTTGTAATTACAGCTGTAACACTGTTTGTAAAAAAACTTGATGTATCGCCCACCGTGAAAATAACACAAAATCCTCAATTTAGAGTAAAATATCCTATAAAAAAGGTACAGGTGAAGACAGAGACTTTACCTCAAGATATTATGGACACTACACTTCCAGATTTGTTTTCCGGAATAGTGCATAAACGTATTATTATTGGGTTTGTTACTAATTCCGCTTTCAACGGTACACATCAGACAAATCCATTTACTTTTAAGCATTTCAGTATGTCATTCTTTACATTGTATGTTGACGGAACTCCCGACCCATCTTAACCACTACAGCCAGATTTTGATAATATGCTATATATTCAAGCATATTCCACGTTATTTACAGGTTCTGGTATTTATTATTCTAATCAAGGTAATGATATTTCGCTTGCCGAATATCCTAATGGTTATACTCTAATAGTGTTTGATTTAACTCCTGATTCTAGCGCTAGTGCAGCATTTCACACTAGTCCCAGCGACAGGGAAGTTTACGATTAGAAGTCCATTTTAACTAGGCACTACCATCTGTTGTAACAGCAGTTATTTACGGTGAATTCTCCTCTGAACTGGAAATTGATTTCCAACGAAAAATATACACTGATTAAAAATGTTGAATACTCTTGAACTCTATGAGGCATTACAAGAGAATTTGCCCCAAGGTAATTTTATTGGTATATACGCTGCAGATCAATTACCTCGCTTTATTCATACACTACCTGAAGCGTTAATTGTAAATACTGATCCTAGTAATAAACCCGGCGAGCATTGGGTTGCCATTTATATATGTAATACAGATCATGGTGAATATATGGATAGTTATGGTCTTTCATCATATATACAGTATCATATAAAGTTTCTAAAACGCAACTGTTTATTTTATACATGGAATAATAGGCGCATTCAAGGTGATTTATCTCAATTTTGTGCACACTACAGTTTTCTCTATTTAGCATGTCGTGCATCTGGCTATTCACTGTAGGACTTCTTGAATAAATTCTCAACAGCCAACACTAATTTTATCGATATTATGGTTTATTCATTTATGCGAATGGTCCCTGGCTCGAGATTAAGTTCTCCGTAAACCATGTGTGTGTGTGTGTCGGTCCCTGGTGCGAGATTAAGTTCTCCGTAAACCATGTGTGTGTGTGTGTGTTTGTTGGCCTTCACTTCAAATTTATGTTACAGTGTAGACTATGGTGTAAGCCCCGTGTAATTTTTGCTGTGTTAAATAGTTTTTTTTAAAATTGACTATTGTCTTTTATGAAATAAGCAAATTTCACATGCTGCATCACCGACCCGAATCACATATAATCTGCGAGTTTCTCAATTCTGCGTGGAAAATTAGAAAATTCGTCAAATTCAAACCACCATATCTCGGAAACGGCAACAGGTAGAAACATGCAGTTTTCAAATTTGACATTCCCGGAACTAAAATAAATTACATTATAAGTTTCATTATTCTACGACCCAGGGGGCGAAGTTAGCAAACTGATTTCATATTTGACCTTTGACCTCAAGGTTACCACTTTTTTCGCAACTAGTGTTCAACGGTCTCATACCAAATGTGAAAACAGAATTTCAATATGTCTAGCCGTTTACGAAATATACACTGTTAAATACTTGACCTTTGACCTCGAGGTCAGCGTTTTTTTCCAAATACTGTTCAACGGTCTCATACCAAATGTGAAAACAGAATATTAATATGTCTCACCGTTTACGAGATATTTGGCCTTAGCAAACTGATATTGGGTCTAGCCTAGACGACATGTAATCTCTGCTGTAGACCATAGGCTCTGTAATTGGTGCTGTGTTGGAATCTCTGCTATGTTAAGTAGTGGTTGAAAAAGAACTTCGTAGGCTTTTATGAAATCTCTACTATGTTAAATAGGGGATGAAAAAGAGCTTCGTACTCTCTCTGCTATGTTTAATAGTAGTAGGGCCGTAGCCTCTGTAATCTCTGCTATAGTAGATAGTGGTTGTGCACTTGGGGTTGTAATCTCTGTTGGGTTAAATAACCTAAATTTCTGTGTATCTGGTATAAAATGTGTTCGTAGCCGTAGTTATAATCTCTGCTATCGTGCGTTGGTATAAGGGCTAGGTAATCTCTGCTGTGTTAAATAGGGATTGTTTTTTTAGGGTTAAAAAAGAGCGTCATACCCTTTTATGGTATCTCTGCTATTGTGCACTCCTATGTGGGTTAGGTATTCCTGTGTAATTTCTGCTATGTTAAATAGAGTCTAGAAAAGAGCTTCGTAGGGTATGAAAAAAGGCGCCGTAGCCTTTTATAAATAGGGGATAGCCTCTGGAATCTCTGTAGCCTCTGGAATCTCAGCTATGTTAAATAGTTTTTGGTAATTTTATGTAATATGTGGGTTTGGTAATTTCTGCTATGTTAAATAGGGGAAGGAAAAAGGGATCGTAGCTTTCATAGTGTTGGAGGACGTCCATGCTAGGTTGACTAGCCTATATTCCTGTGTTCGTAGCTCATCTCTGCTCTGTGGAGATGAAAAAGAACTTCGTACCCCTTCATAAATAGGGGTGGAAAAAAGGTTGCCGTAGCCTTTTTTGGAATCTCTGCTATGTTAATAGGGGTTGAAAAAGGGGCCGTAGCCTTTTACACATTGTAAACAAAAACTGCGATACCTCATATCGTACAGCACTGGAAAATGGACTCCTTGTTATCAGCCAGGTATGGAAAAATCGTGCAATTTTCCACATGATTTTAGATAAAATTCTGATTAAATACTAATTAATAATAAAATGGGGGTCAGGTGACGGATATACTACTGCGGACCCTCCAGGAATTCCCGAAAATCGGTACTAACCTTCTCGAAAGTCGAGTATTGGATGTGATTTTTCCCCGATTTTCTCCCCAAATTTCGAGTACCTGCACACCCATAGATACCAGGTGTATAAGCTTAAATCCGCTATTTTGTAGTCAGCAAAACATATGGTGTGTTCATGGAAAACACAAAGCAAGTTATTCAAAGTACTTTCCCTCGCTAGCTACACATTTTGCACACCTCTGGGGCAATTTGTGGATACCACGCCAAAAAATTTTCCTGCTCTTTCGAGGCAAGCCACTCATCAAGCCATTGTCGGACGTCGGTATACGAATCGAAGTGCTGCTCAGTGAGGGTGTGGCCCATCGACGCAAACAGATGGTAGTCTGTAGGGGCCAGGTCTGGTGAATAAGCGGTATGGGGTAGCACCTCCCACTTAAGTGTCTCCAAGTAGTTTTGGACCACTTTTGACGTGTACGATGGGGCGTTGTCGTGGAGGAATATAAGCTTGTCATGTCTTTGTTGATACTCCGGCCTTTTGTCACACGGAGCACGGTGCACGTTGATCAGTTGTTGGTTTTAGCGGTGGGCATTGACAGTTTGACCCGGTTGCAACAGCTCAAAGTAGACGATACCCTGTTGATCCCACCAAACACACAGAATCGTCTTCCGTCCGAAGCGATTTGGTCTCGAGGAAGATGTTGATGGTTGACAACCCACGATTTCTGGCGTTTCAGATTCGCGAAATATATCCACTTTTCATCGCTCGTCACAGTCCGAAGCAGGAATGACTTTCTTCTTTGTCTGGCGAGCAACATTTCGCATGTGTACTGGCGTCTCTCCAGCTGCCGGTCGGTAAATTCATGCGGCATCCATTTTCCGATCTTCTGAACCTTTCCCATGGCACGTAGACGCATGGAAATGGCTGCTTGAGTAACGCCCAATTGCTCGGCAAGCATTTGTTGCGATTGGGTATCGTCCTCGTCCAGCAGCGCCTACAATTGATGGTCCTCAAACTTCCTGGGCCGATTTTCACGCTTCTTGTCACTCAGGTCAAAATTGCCGTCTTTGAACCAACGAAACCAATCTCGGCATGTTGTTTCCGATAAAGCACTGTCACCATAGGCCTCCACAAGCATTCGATGCGCATCGGCAGCCGATTTCTTCAAATGGAAGCAGAAAAGCAGAGCTTCCCGCATATGCCCTTTTACTGGCACAAAACTAGCCATTAGCCATGCTTACCAACGGAACACTGTATGTTGTTGTTTGCACTTGCTGGTTATGTGCACTGATTCGTGTTACCAGAGGCCCAACTCATCCACACAATAGGTCTGGCGTGCCCATGGTAGCTTCATACGCTTACGAACGCCATTTATGGGCAAACAGCGTATTTAAGCTTATACACCAGGTAAATCGACGATTTTCATAAGAATATGAAGATATTTAAGAAATTGACATAGCAAGAAAGTAAATGGTCGTTTCTGAATATATGATTAAGAAGTATTGAAGATATTATATAATGTTGGACACCAGACATATGCAGAAGACAACGTTTGCAGAAAAGCATTGAGATATTTGTTCTCTAAATAATTATATGCAAGGAGAGAATCGATTTCATTTATTAAAACATTTTTAGCTGGGGTAGCTTATATGACTCTATGTATGGAAGTTTCGTAAAAGCACCCCTGCAAACTTAATAGCTTGTATGCGGATCGAAGTCATTAACTAATAAAATTACCCGTAAAAAGAAATTATTTTTCTATAGTCTTTGGTGCAAGTTGCTTAAGGTTCGATTTTCGGTAGGGATTCAAACTTTTGTAGTTAATACGGTTGTGAAGATATCTAAAACAAGAAATTTTTTAATGAATTTTTCCTGGAAAAACTTATTGGAGACAATCCCACATTACCCAAATGAAATCATCTGGCAGGCTCTGACTCTCGATCGTCTGTACTCCTTCACGTTTGGTAGAATGATTAAGAGAAACTGAATGAGTGAATTTACTGATGATCTTTAAGGATTATTCTAGTTTATGCGGTCAGTTTGAACTTGTTGTATTTCTGTCTTTGTCCACTAGATGCTTCTAATTTCTTCGATCGGCGTGCCCCAGTCTTTGTTTTTGACAAACTACGTAGTCGGTAGTGGAACTCTCTTTTAGCGAACAAGTTTCTTAAAATTTTGTTGTGTGAGGGAAAACCGCAAAATCTTCCTTGCTGGACTCGTAGTGTGTGGAGTGGGGTGAACCGGTTGCTTGACTAACTGCAATAAATCGTAGGAAAGACCCCTCCCCGCTGTTGTGAGTGCTGTCTATGTTTCCTTACATTTTTATTGAATTTGAAATGGTCTGGTTGGGATTATACTTTGTCATTTGGTAATTTGTGTTTTGGAAATAAGTTTGTTGCATAGGTACATAACCCGGGGGTTCGGGTTCACCTTTAGAGAAATCAATAATAGGTTCTTGCGTAGTCCTGGGAAGTAGCGTTTGCGTATTAGAACATTGCTGATTGCGATTTTATGAATACATAGGATAATTTGGTTGTTGTCTAGAACATTGTTGGTTTATAATTTGGCAAGGCAAATTTTAAGGGTTTGAATTTTGTATACTAAAACTTGGATTTTGAGGATAGGTTTGAGTCCTATATGGGTTATTCATTATTTGACTTGTAGTATTTAACTCTTGTATGTTTTGGAAAGCCTGCACTTTTTCTACATAATCTATTTTCCTTTTTAAGTCCTGAGATTTTATTAGGGCTTGTAATTTATTTTGAAGTTACTGTACTGTACCATATGTTTCTAGGGCTATTTTAAAGAAAATTTCTTTGTAGCCCCAATGATAAATAATGGACTTTGGCCTCTTCTGTACATTTTGGAAGATTGTGCCTAACGGCCCTTAATTTGCGGAGATAATATGCGTCTATGGATTCTTCTGGATATTGTTGCACCAGATCAATCTCGATTTCAGCCTTATATTGAGGAAGTCTAGGACGAGTTAGGCTATTAAGTTTCTCCTTTAGTTTATCATGTGTAGTTTCTGCCATTTGATTTAGTGATTGCAATTGAAAAATAATATCAAACGCTACATTCTGGAGATACATTGGAAGAATCTCTACCTTTTTCTCATTTATCCATCCTTGCAAAGTTCTTAGATGTTCAAATAGCATTAAGAAGCGGTCGGGATCTTAATTTATTGTTCCTGAGTACTTAGTTAAGTGTGGCAAATTGAAAGAAGGTTTGGTAGCCATTTTGCTTTCTTCGTCGGAACTTCTTTCTTTATCTGAATTGTTTAAATTGTCTGAAGTATCTTGTTCTGTCCCTTTTTCCAGAACGAGTTATAGGCATTTATTCATGAGTTTAGTGTTTATATACTCTGCTTTTGTTGAAAAGAACAATTGATATCTAAAATAATTTACTGTAACAGCTCCAATCGTTTCCACGAAGAAAATAAGGTTTTAAATTCAACGGTATAATTTTATCACCTTTTCACTGTTTTAAGACTTAAACGAAAACACTTTCAACTAGGTCACTTTTATTTTGTCGGTTCACTGTGAATGCTATTAATAACTTTATTGTTATAAACGTAATTAAATCCAGACGTTTCACTACTTAATGAGACACGTAATGAAACCTAGCTGCTTTCACCACGTAATGACGTGATAATACGTTTCGAAGCCTGGTGGTCTACGACGTAATGACTTGATAATACTTTTCGAAGCCCGGCGATCCACCACGTAATGATTTTGTTGTGTTCACTATAATTAATAGATCTAGTAGAGCCTTTCGACGTAGAATCTTTGTTATTGTGGTTATTGAATAAGAACATGCACTCGTGTGTTCACTTCAGTAGTAATTTAGTCCAGTCACTAGCAGTAGTGTGCACCAACCAAGATCATTTTTGATCTCAGATCAACGTACGCTGAACAGGAAATTGTGATGCACCAAGTACGTTCAGCGGTAATCTTCGATCAACTTAAACTGGAACTATGTTCTGTATTGATCGGTCTCTCTCGTTAGTTTAAAGCCCTTGAACTTAGTTTATTTGCTACGTACATCTAAGTTTCAATAGTTTACTGTATAAAAACATGAATTTATTACATACATTGAGGCTCGCCGCCTAACAGAAACGCTGTCAGGGTGTAGATACTCAGATGGCCCGTTTATCTAATAGCACGAAAAAATATTTTTTTTAAAAAAGGACACAAGAGTTATAATTAACCATTATTACACTACTAAATTTCTTAATCTTTACTGGATAGTTTATGCACATGTAATATTCAAGAAGACGTACTCAAGGAGGTACTTTCACTCGCGGCAGAATTTATAAGTGCAGTTTACTGTTCTCCGCATATAAGGTTCAAATGAATAAAGAAAAAATTCCGATGAGGTGAAATGTACAATATGTACTAATGTAAATTGTAACATAAGACTTAATAAAGCGTAAATTGAAATTTAGACCATTATTGTAAAAATGCCTTGTAATTTACACACAGGGATAATTAAACGGGACAGAGTTTCTCTTGTGTTCTCATAAACACTTAAATAACTTACATTAGGACGATCTTAGCAAATGGTTGGCCAAATAAGGAAAATTTTAGTGTAAACATCAACCCACGTATATATAGCCTCAGTCAGTGCAGAATAAGTCAAACAAAAAGCACTTCGCATTTGTTTCATTTGACAAGACAATAGACAAATACATTGCTGAAGGTGTAGTTACACCAGCAGTTTATCAGTTGTAGTAGCCAACTGTGAACAACGATTGTTCCAGTGTAGATTTAACGTGGATTGTTCTTTTAACAAATAAGGAATAAAATGATTAATCCTGTACCTTCTACTAGACATGCATTTATATCCTGTGTTAGTTGTAACTCAGTCTTCTTACTGTGCTCTCTGGTCTTTTTCTAGATCCACTTTACACACTTTACGTTTGCTGATTGCACAGAGTATATGGACTACACTACTTAACCTTACTGAGGTAAAAAACGTACTTTGTTTACTACTGTATTCAAAATAAACTCTATTATTACAATTTGTTTCCCTTATTGAACAACCACTGGCGCCTGCTCCATTTCTGCTACGGTAACCCTGTATGTTCATAGAGTACATGAGTGCATTGTTTAATGTATGTACTACAAGAGAGTGATTACTTACTCTAAGGTAGACTATATTTCCGGAACGGTGCATTTGCGCCAGTTGAGAGTGCCAGAAATCGACTCAGAAGGACAAAATATATAAGGAAAACACGTTTTCCGGGTGTTTCTAGGTGAGTCCGAAATTGTAATATTTCCGACGTGTGTGTCATATTTCTGGAACGGTGCACTTGCACCAGTAAAGAGTGGCATAAATCGACTCAGAAGGTCAAAATACACAAGGAAACACTGCTTTCCGAGTCTTAATAGCTGGTTCAAGGAAAGTAATATTTGCGACGTTTGTGTCATATTTCGGAAACGATGTACTTGCGCCGGTTGAGAGTGGCATAAATCGACTGAGAAGGTCAAGATACATAATGAACACACGTTTTCCGGGTGTTTCTAGTGAGTCCGCAAATCTTCAACTTTACCCATTTCGCTGTATAGGATGAAATGGTCTCCTTGCAAAGTTAATTCTCATTGCTGTAATTACAGTCTCTATAATCTTGCTTTCAAAGTTTGCTTTTATTAATTGTTGTATTCAAACAGGCGAAATAAATAATAGTAACCACAAAACTAAAAACTTTACTTTTAATTTCAACAAAACCACTATACTACCACACCGTCGTTTAATAACTATTAGTTATAAGTTTGATTACAGTATTCTTTTAATATTTCCTCTATTAATTTATATAAAACTAAACAATTTCACAATAAGCACAGAACTACGCTTAAACAACAACAAAAACGACATACTATCGGAAGGCTGGAAGGAACCGTATACGAGTAGCTTCTACGGGCAGCTTGGAATGAATGCCACACAGTGAATCTTCAAGGTTTCACTACACAGTAGCGTAATTAAGGGTGAGTAATCCTCCCGGCAACAAGCCAGAATGTTTCCCTGCAAGTTACTGAACTTCGAAATAGAATTTAAGAAGTATAGTGCAGGGTCTACGTAAAAGAAAACTGCACTTTCTGATGAAAGCATGCCACTTTGCACAGGGGGTCGTGATACTATTAGAAGTGATTTGAGTCGCAGCACCTTTATTTTCAGCCCTTAGGATTCAAGATGGCGGCCAATTTATAACTGGCGTTTAGTAAACCAAAGTTCTTGCACGTTTTGCACATTTCACATTGTGACATTCACATGCAACACTATTTTCAGCCATGTCTTTGCTAGTTTTCACCACCATACATTTTACGAAGTTACATTTACTGAGTTATAACCTTATGGAGGTCTTTTATAGGGAAACGTGGGGTAAAACGGGGTACGGAAACATAGGGTAAAACACTATTGAAAATTCACATATGTTTCTTTTAAAATAATTACTAAATAATTTACAACTTGCTTGTTTACATTGTTTACGAGATGTGGAACTGCAAGTAGTTTAATGTTTCTTGTATTTTGTCTTTCGATTATCAATAATTATTACACATGATTTCAATTGTGTCGTTTAATAGTAAATCAATTGTTATTACAACAGGGTAGTATTGGTATCTTAGTAATGGTACAACATACTGGACAATATGGGCCAGGGGTATAATAACGTTAACTGCAATCCTATTCCCCATTATGTCCCATCCGTGGGGCATAAAGGAGAAAAATGTAATTTTTGGAATATTTTATAGAAAAACGGTTCCAAAATATTTTTTGTTAGGATCTGCTGGTGGAATATTGTAACTGAATGTTCAATTTGTCTACCGCAAAAAGAATTGCTGCAATTGAGCTATTGGTTAACAATCTATACAAGCCAATATCTTACGGTACCCGTTTTGCCCCACGTTCCTTCCCCTACAATTAAATCAACGGATTTTAAAGTTAAAATTATGTACGTATTTAGTGCCTTGAAATCTAAATACAGAGTGTTTCAATTTAAACGAAAATCTTACTCAATAAAAGTTCTTATTTAATTAAAGAAAATTTAAAATTCTAATAGAATTTGTAGAAGGAAATTAACATTTTATTTAATAAAAGAAAACGATAAAAGTAGTTCTCCAAAACAGCTGAACTGAATATTCTAATATTAGAGGCTATATACGTAATCATTTGCATAACTTGCATTTCGAACATATTAAACATTTATTGTGTTGGGTTAAGTCACTCAATGATTTGTGCACTCAACAAAAACGACACTTGTTAATTTACCTGTAGCTCATTATTTCCATTGTAGTAGGTCGAGCTGTGGTTGGAACACCCACCTTTACATAATTTACACTGAAGTGTGCACGGGACACTGACTCCACGGCATGAACATCGTGGTGTATTGCATCCTGTTTTGCACCCACATACTTTCAGGAATACTAGCTCTTTCCAAATCTCAGGAAGCTTGGACCACACTGGTTCCCATTTACTATCTTTATAATTCCATCCCCATGAAGATAGGCACTCCGGATTGGCTTCACAGTTGCAGGCATTACCCCATTTTTGACCTACCCGATATGCTGCTCTCAAAATATGTTGATGTAAATCTGCACTAGAAGGTGGTAGGACCACAAGTAGTTTGTTGTT